>JASSUY010049092.1:15028-28670 GCA_032466535.1 Forpus xanthops
CACCTGAAATGACCATATGTTCTAGCAATTTAATCTCGCCCTGAGCAACAATGACAGTCAGTGAAAACACAGGCTATGTTTTGGACCATATGCAACTGAATTGTGTCCTTTGTCTGTCAGTGGTAGCTGTTCTACTCTGGCCTGGTAGTATACCTTCTCAAGTCTCTAGTGTATCACATTTGTTCACTTCAGCATGCCCATTATGAAGAGTTTTTTTCCTCAATAAATTTGGTGCTTATATCCTTCCAGTGTTGAATTTTGTTTCCTAACCCAGCTATTCAGCACCTGGCTTCAATTTTTAAAATATTTTATACTACTTTTATGTGTCCATTTGAACTGCATTGTCACTTCAAGTTGTATTTGTAGTCATCCCATAAATTTCAAAAGAAAATAATTCATATGACACCAGCTTCTTTCAAAACACAGTTAAGAGTAGTATCAGCTCTGTATTCTGTCTTCTTTCCTGTTTTTTCTGTTCTGGTGAAGAAATCCCCCTGAAATCTAAATTTTTCCATGTCCTCCTTCTGTGTTATTACCATCATAATATACTAGTTAAATAGATTTTAAAATCTTTTTTTCCTCCCAACCAACTGCTTAACAAAGGTATAGATGGAAAATTCCTCCAGAATTACAAGTTGCAGAGAGGGAGAACTTTGCAAAGTTATTAGCAAATGATTGCACAATCTTAAGAAGATCTATGAAACTTTTTGCCTTTCGTCCTTTTAAGATTCTTAAGGTAACCATATTTTTTATTTTTTCTGTTATTTCACTTGCTTTGTATATTAAAAATAAAGTTTCAGAAAGTGAGTTAGTTTACCCTTTTAAAAGATACAATTTTTAAACTTGTTCACTAAAAAAAAATTCACCCTAATGAGTTGTATGAATAATACATGCAGTACCATATGAATTCTACCTATATGTAACTTATTTTGCATACAAAAAATCTGCATATAACAAATTTACATTACAATGCTATCACAAAAAGTGATCAAAAATAGAAAGTACATATTGCTGACATGCAAAAATTATTTAACTGTAAATAGTTTCAAGCTGCCATATTAAGAGGTCTGCAACTCTGTTTTTTTCTAAAAAAGAATTAAAAAATCCAGAGGCATTTTTATTTAAAGGTTTTGTGTTAGAAAATACCTCAAGGATGATATCAAAGACTTCTATTTAGAAAAACATTTTTACCAAATATCATCACTTCAATAAGGTACTTAAGAATTCTCTTTTTTTTACATTTATTTTTGGAATGAAAGCCTGCACATTTGCTGCAAACAAGGCTTAGGCTTGAAGTCCTCATTAGTCTTTGGTAAATATTTAAAAAATTTGTTGTTTTTAGACAAGAGTATGTTAGAAACCAATGAATAAACCAGTCATAAAATTATACTTAAAAAGCTGTGATCTTGAATACATTAGTAACAGTCTGGGGATAATAAAATTATCATAAGGTAGAATTTACGATTCCTTTTAAAGGTGTTGTGACTGTTCAAAAGGTAACTGAGTACTTAGTTAAACTGATTTGTACATCAGGGTTACTTCAATCCAAAAATATGAGTGTTTCCTAAAGGAAGATTTTGGAATTTGTCAAGAGAGAAGCAAAAAAATCTGAAGACAGAATAATAGAAATCAGAATCTGTGTCCTGTAAATTTAACTTTTTATGCCTCAGACTGCCTTTTCTCACATAGTTTGAACTACAGCTCTGAACAAGCATCACAGTGTCATCTCTTTATAATGGGAACAATGTATCATGGGATACTTGGATATCTCTGCAAGATGAAAAGTTGTCTGCTTGAGGATCCTAGTCAGTGGAAAAGACTGGGAATATGCTCTCCAGTTATTTTTTTTCAAATAAATATATTTTCCCTTTTATATGTTTGATTCTTCTATGCAAATTGAAATTGTCCTAGGGAATATAGGAATCTTTAATAAAAATACAGTTATAAATAACTTTTTGTAGGATATAAAAATGTTTTAAACAGCAGTTTTTCAACTAGATCTAATAATTTCTTCAAGGTCTGTGTGTATTACAGAAGAATCTAAAGAAGACTGTGAAGCTGCATTACTAAATAAATGTTATGCAAGAAATGCACTAATTTCCTGTACACTTCAGATGTTTCTTAAAATGCACAGATATCAAGCTAGAGCAGGTAATGCACATGGGAAGGCTGAGAGAACTGGGGTTGAAGCTAAGGGAAGGGAAAAAATTATTTTCTATCTTCAGCCTTCTGGAGGTGGCAGTTTCAGTGAAGGCACAGAAAGGCTCTTCCTGAGAGTGTGTGGTGAAAGGACTGGATGCAACAATCACAAGTTGCAGAAAGGACAACTAGAACTAAATCTAAGGAAAAAATTGTTTTCCTATGAGTGTGATTAAAAATGGGAACAAGATGACCAGACAGACTGTCCAATCCCTGAAACTAGAGACTTTTAAAACATGCTTTGACAAAGCCCTGAGCAACACGATCTATGAGGCTAGTTCTGCTTTGAGCAAGTGACTGGATTGTACCACTTCTAACGGTTGCTCACAACCGAAGTAATTCTATGATACACTAGACAGAAACAGTTCATACTGAAATTTACAAAATACTAATTTACCCTTTATTCATAGAGCTAATTGACCAGCCAAGTACAGATGGTTTCCCAAGCAGTATATGCATATCCAAAGAAAGTATTAGTTTATACTTTGAAGCACAAATTAACTTAATTAGTATACTGATGTTTAAAGAAGTAGTGGGTGTGAAGGTGGAGAAGAAAATAAGAAGAGAATATGAATTCTCCAGTAAAAAAATTAAAAAAACGTTAGATCTAAATGCAATATGTACAAGAAAAAAACTCTCTTTGTAGTGTAATCTGACGCCCAGAGTACTCAAAAAGGAAAAAAAATCTGGATAAATATGTGGAAGGAGGATTTCTGCTAGTCATCTGGCTGCAGGAAATGAACTTTTCAGAGTAAGTTAATTGCAGTATAAATAGATCAAGAACATTTTATCTTTTCTGTTCTATTTTCTTCTCTCCTTAGAAAAAAATGTAACTGCTTTTTCAATTTTGGATGCTGGAAATTAATATTTTTATTTGCTTTTCTCCTATTTGCCTAAAGTTTAATTCAAACCAAATATTTAGCCAGGTGTCTTTGACACAAGAATGCCCCAAGCTAAGCATTAGAGTATTAAGACACCTTAATAAGTGTCAAAAAGCTCCAACATATTATTTCTAGTATCTAAAAGATAATAGATTACAACTTCCACTTGCAAGTGCTGGCTTGAGAGCTAGTATCGTACTGGAGAATAGAGAGAGAATCTTTCAGTAATTGATGACTGACAGGCAGAGTTGTCTAGCATATTTCAAGGAAGAAAAGATCCAGAATTCGAAACCATTGGAACACTTGAGACCTGAATATCCTGACAAAATCAATGACAGGATTTTTATACAGCAGATACTGTATGCACAGACTTGTGCAGATACATTCCTCATCTCTGTACTATCATTCAGCTATCTGCTCCTTTGTTAAATTAATTTCAAATCAAATTAATAGACATATGCATAGAAACGAGCTGTAGCTTCTCTAAAATTCATATGGGTAATACTTGGCTATGAAGCTTAAAATACCATTAACTGTTAAAAAGTATGGCAAAAATGAAGAATGTAGAAGTTACAGTACACACTCTAATGTGATGTTCATTTTAGAAATGAGTTGATTATGGCAAAGATTGGGGTCAAAATTTAATTTGGAAACCATAAAAAAATTTAGTATGTATAGGACATTTCCAAAGATTCTCAGAATATCATAGAATCATAGAATCATAGAATCAGAGAATGGTTTCTGTTGGAAGGAACCTTAAAGATCATCTAGTCTCAACACACCTGCTATGGGCTGGAACACCTTCTACTAGGCTAGGTTGCTCACAGGCCAAATACGTGCAGTTTAATTTTCATGCTGTTCTTCCAGAAGGAAATAACTTCATAACTCCATCTTCTAATTCTTGATAAGTTTGCTTCAGAATTATTGTATTGTACATTTGATGATGAATTTTGTTTGTTTGCTTTTTCTTAAAGAGCACAATTGATAACTTCTGTGTTAGGCAAAGTTTTAGTGCGAAACCAAGGTAATTCATGTAGGTCACTCATCCACTCAGGATAAAATATGTAGTGGCTTACCAAACAACATAGCATATGGTTATCAAATTACTTAACTGTATTTTGTCTACTTGACTGCAAAGAGCTTCATATATGTATACATTCATCCATACAAGCATACGAGCATGCACATATGAAAATGTGCATATATATGTATTTGCACATTTACTTGAATTTGCTTGTGTTTTCCCTATTTTTATTTTGTTTTGCTTTGTATTGTTTTGTTTTTCTTTTTTTTTTAGAAAACCAGCATACTGCCAGTATGCCCAGGACTGCCTAGGACTCTAAGGTGTAAGTTGGAAGTGTATACTGCTGAACTGACATCTGATTCTATGCACTATAGGTTATTTGTGAAGCCATAAACAAACAACAATGGTGGAAACTGTTTTTGTACCTGCATTATTGTTGGCACTTGATAGAATTGCTGTATTTAAAGAGAACTGCATTTGTTACACCGTAAGTTTTGCAGTCATTAGTAAATTACAGTTAAAATGTCTACAGAGGGTACCTTAAAAATCTAAAAAGTCAATGCTATTGTTTCAACTTGAAAAAGACTGAAAATAACAAGATTGAAAATGTCCAACTGAATTATTTTTAAATGTTAACTCTGTGCCTAATAAATAACTATGATGACAACACTTTTTAATATGTTTTCATACATTGGAAATAAACGTTCCCATGATAAAAGTCTGACAAATCTGTGTCGTGGTTTCAGGCGTAAATCAATCTGCCCACCCACTCACTCCTCCCACCTTCTTTCCCCCCACTTCAAGGGCAGGGGGAAATGGGAAGGAGAACCAAAAGAATGCAACTCCCACGGGTTGAGATAAGAACAGTTCAGTAACTAAGGTATAACACAAATCACTGCTGCTACCACCAAAACCAACAATGACCAGGGAAATACAAGGGAAGAGGACAGAGCTGCTCACCACTCGACGATCGAGCTGTGAACAGAACTCTTCTGGGTTGCTGCCCCCAGATGTAAGACTGGGCATGGTGTACTGTGGTATGGAATACCTCTTTGGTCAGTTTGGGTCAGGTGCCCTGCCTCTGCCTCCTCCTGGCTTCCCCTCCTCCCTGGCAGATCATGAGACTCAGAAAGTCCTTGATCAGACCAAAACATTCTAAATTGCAACTATAAACACTAGTGTTATCAACACTGTTCCCAAGCCGAAAATCCAAAACACAGTGCTACACCAGCTACTACTTAAAGGGGAAAAATCACTGCTGCTGCTGAACCCACGACAATCTGTAAGCCCATTTCTAGTTAGAGAAGGCAATCTGTTAATAGTGATGAAGAAAATGAACAAATATTAAGAATATATATATGTATAAAGATGTGTACCTCACCTGGAGACAATGGAATATTTACCATTCCAAAGGAATCATTAGATAACATCTTTGGATAACCAACGCTAAGTCAACAGATATCTGAAAATTTTTACCGTATCTTCAATCCAGGAATGGGTTGAGGAAATCTTAAGGTATTAATTTTAATATTTGAACATGAGATAAATCCTAGCAAAATTTTAGTGCTGTTCCAGTGTTTAGAAAGAATAAGTGGAATGATCAGCAAGAGTAAGCTAGTTAGCATGATAATTTTTAGCAATTAATAAAAAAAGTAATCTGAGATGGTATTCATGTTTATGATATAGATAGCAATAGGCTGCACAGCATAAAGAAAGACTACAGGGCCATAGGACAGGAGGTTTGGGACTCTGGAAAGCAGACTGTCTTTTTGTCAGTTCTCCAAGATACAGGACAGGACCTTAAAAAGGCTAGGAGGATTGGCCAGCTTAATAAATGGTTAAAAGGATAGTGCTATAGTCAGAGATTTGGATACATTGAACATGGGAATCAATTTAGCAGGCCAGGTCTACTGGGGGCTGGTAGAGCTGGTCTGACAAAGAAAGTGAAGAATGGATTTGGTAGAAGGCTTGCCAGACTGATCAAGGATGCTTTAAATGAGATGTACTGGGAGAGGGGGCATCGTTCCATCCCAACACACCCAGTCACTTGCCAGCACCTATAATAAACATTCGGAGCAGTGCAGATATATTTCAGCTGCTCCAGCCAATGAACCGGCTTCAATTGGAGCTCGGCTCAGATGCCTCTAAACAAATGCCTGTAGCATGGAGAAAAAACAAGGGGAATTGGAGGTGTGTGGATGTCTACAGGGTTATGATATCATATTATCACAGAGACATGGTGGAATGGCTCTTATGACTGATGCATTGGAATGGAAGGTACAGGCTGTTTAGAAAAGACAGGCCCACCAGGCGGGGAGGGGGAGTTGCTGTCTGGGGACAGGTGAGCAGTTGACAGAGAGTGTGTGGGTCAGGGTTAAAGGGAGAAGGCAGATGGGAGACATTATTATGGGGATCTGTTACAGAAAGCCTGATCAGGAGGACTCTGTAGATGAAGCACTCTATAGAAAGACAGGAACAGCCTCACGATTGCAGGACTTTGTTTTCATGGGGACTTCAACCACCCTGGTGCCTGTTAGAAGGATGGTACAGCGCGGCACAAGCAGTCCAGGCAGTTCCTCGATTGTGTGGAAGACAACTTCCTTCTACAAGTAATAGAAGAGCCAACAAGGAGAGGTGCCATGCTTGACTGCATGCTCATCAACAGGGAAGGGCTGGCTGGAAATGTGACGCTCCAAGGTAGCCTTGATTGCAGTGATCATGAAATGGCCAAATTTGAGATCCTCAGAAGAGTGAGAAGGGCGTGCAGCAAGCTCACTGCCCTGGACTTCAAGACTTAGATCTCTTCAGGAGCCCACTCAGCAAGATTCTATGGGATATGGACCTAGAGGGCAGGAGGGCCCAAGGCTATTGGTTGACATTCAAGGATCACCTGCTACAAGCTCAGGAGTGACACATTCCTACCAGAAGGAAGTGCAGGAGGCTAGGAGACCTCCTTGGATGTATAAGAAGCTGCTCAAGAAACTTTGAGGAGAAAATATAAGCTTATAAAAAGTGGAAGCAAGGACAGATGGCCTGGGAAGAGTACAAGTATGTAGACCAGGAAGCTAGGGACCAGGTTAGGAAAGTTAAGGCACACTTAGAATTAAACTTGGCTAGGAATGTTAAAGAAAACAAGAAAAGATTCTAGAGGTACATTGCAAATAGAAGACAAGCTAGGGACTACAGGGCCCTCTTCAGAAGCAATTGGGAGAACTGGCTATCCTGGATTTGGAAAAGGTTGAGGTTCTTAATGACTTCTTTGCCTTCGTCTTCACCAGCAAATGCTCTGACCATACCACCCAAGACCTAAAAGGCAGATGCAGGGACAGTGAGAATGAAGACCTTGTGCCCATTATAAGAGAGGATCTGGTTCGAGATCATCTTAGGAACCTGAATGCATAAAAGTCCGTGGGACCTGATGAAATGCATCCGCAGATCCTGAAGGAGACGGCAGATGAAGTTGCTAAGCCACTGTCTGCCATATTAAAAAAATCATGACAGTAAGGTGAAGTTCCCAGCAACTGGAAAAAGGGAAATCCATTTTCAAGAGGGGGAAAATGGATGAGGCGGGGAACTACAGACCAGTCAGTCTCACCTCTGCGCCTGGCAAAATCTGGGAGCAGATTGTCCTGGAAGGCATGCTGAGGCATATGAAAAACAACAAGGTGATTGTGACAGCCAACATGGCTTCACTAGGGGAAATCCTGCCTAACCAATCTGGTGGTCTTCTATGATGGGGCTACAGAACTGATGGACAGGGGTAGAGCAGTTGATGTCATCTACCTGGACTTGTGCAAAGCGTTTGACACTGTCTCACATGATATCCTTGTCTCTAAGTTGGAGAGACAGCAATTTGATAGGTGGACCACTCAGTGGATAAGGAACTGGCTGGATGGCTGTATGCAAAGAGTTGTGCTCAATGGCTCAATGTCCACCTGGAAACCAGTAATGAGTGGTGTCCCTCAGGGATGGGTGTTGGGACCGGTTTTGTTCAACATCTTTGTGGGTGACAAGGACAGTGGGATTGAGTGTGCCTCAGCAACTTTGCTGATGACACCAAAATCTGTGGCTCAGTTGATAAGTTGGAGGGAAGGAATGCCATCCAGAGGGACCTTGACATGCTTGTGAGGTGGGCTGAGGCCAACATGATGAAGTTTAACCATGACAAGTGCAACGTCCTACAACTGGGTCGAATCAATCCCAGGCACAGCTACAGTTTGGGCAGAGATGAGATTCAGAACAGCCCTGATGAGAAGGACTTGGGGATGTTGGTCTATGAGAGAATGAACATGAGCCGGCAATGTGCTCTTGCAGTCCAGAAAGCCAACCGTATCCTGGGCTGTATCAAAAGGAGTGTGACCAGCAGATGGAGGGAGGTGATCCTGCTTCTCTACTCTGCTCTCGTGAGACCTCATTTGGAGTATTGTGTGCAGTTCTGCTGTCCTCAATATAAAAGCGACATGGAACTGTTGGAACAAGTGCAGAGGAGGGCCACGAGGATGATCAGGGGAATGGAGCACCTCCCATATGAAGACTGAGAAAATTGTGACTGTTCAGCCTGGAGAAGTCTGCGTGGAGACCTGTCATGGGTTCGGCAGCAGCGGTTGTTTTTCTCCTTTAAGTAGTAGCTGGTACAGCACTGTGTTTTCTGAGTTTAGGCTTGGAAACAATGCTGATAACACCAGTGTTTATAGTTATGGTTTATAGGATGTTTAGGCTGGCCAAGGACCTTTTGAGTTTCATGCTCTGCCAGGGAGGAAGGGAAGCAGGGAGGAAGGAGACAGGAAACCTGACCCAAACTGACCACAGAGGTATTCCATACCACAGCATGTCATGCCCAGGATGTAGAAACGGAGAGCAGATACCCGGAAGGGTGGGGGGAGCACTGTGTTTCGTGGCTTGGTATCAGGTGAAGATCTGGTGTCATCTCTTTCCTTGTTTTTCTCTCTCATTATTATTGGTAGTAGCAGTAGTGATTTATGTTATACTTTAGTTACGAAACTGTTCATACCTCAACCTGTGGGAGTTGCATTCTTTCGATTTTCCTCCCCATCTCCCCGGGACTGGGGAAGAAAGAGGGGGAAATGAGGGAGCAGAACTGCGTGAGGGCCTTAAACCATGACAAGACCTCATAGCAGCCATCCAGTGTCTGAAGGGGGGCTATAGGGGTGCTGGGGAGGGACTCTTCACGAGGGTTTATAGTGAAAGGACAAGGGGTAACGGGTTCCAACTTAAACAGGCAAAGTTTACATTGCATCTGAGGAAGAAATTCTTTACTGTACAAGTGGTGATGCACTGGAATGGGTTATGCAGGGAAGTTGTGAACGCTCCATCTCCGCCGGTGTTCAAGGCCGCTTTGAACATAGCCTTGAGTGACATGGTTTAGTGGGAGGTGTCCCTGCCCCTGGCAGGGGGTTTGGAAATAGGTGATCTTAAGGTCCTTTCCAACCCTAACTATTCTATAATTCTATGATTCTGTGCTTGTAGTAGAGGTTAGAAACATAATTAATCTTAAAATCAATGATGTCATTTTCTTGGAAAATTTAATTGCTCTGATTCAAATATTAAGGTGTTTATGAGATATTTGTATTGTTACTTTACAATTAAATTGTCATATACTGCATGATGAAGTGCCTTAATGTTGTCTTCTATGTGCAATAAGATTTGAAGCTTGTTAAATCCCGTATATGCCCCAGTTTACCTTCATGTACTTCCACTAGGCACTTTCAGCATAATCAAAAGGTGATTCAGCCAAACAAAGTTCTTAGTTGTAGGGTTCCTTCCTTTCTCCTTTTACTACAATGGAACCTGGATAATATAGCCTGCTTGTCCGTTAGTGAGTAATGCAGTCTACTGTTAGCATGTTCTTGTAGCATAAGCATAGGTCCTGAGTTATTCCTGCTCATGTGGTATATGATTTGGAGGAAAGGATGACTTTTTAAAATATTTTATTCCCTCCATTGTCCCAGGTCTGGATAGAAATCACTTTCAGATGAGGAAAGCAAGACACGGCTGGGACTAGTGGTTGAAAGCTGGACAGACAACTTCATGGGTTACAAAAGAAAATTTTTAAGCTATTAACACTGAGAGCAAATCTAAAATGCAAGTTATGACTTTCTGAAACTTGAAGACCTTAGGTAAAGACCAAAAACTGTGTGAGGTATGAATTATTACAATTTTATACACTGAAGTATGGGTTAAAAAAAATTGTATCTGGGTAGAATGTAATCATCAATGTCATATACAGCAAACTATGCTGGATGGCAAAGAATATTTCTTGATCTGGAAGTACATGAAGAAAAAGACACCAGTTTTTTATTAGTTCCTGCGCAAAAAAGTAATTTGAAAATCTAAGAAAAAATTTAGTTGAGATATATAGCAAGATGTAACAGGTGGCAAAGTGGGGAAAGGAAGTAGGGGAAGTAAATCAAAATAACTCATTTTGCATATGAAGCATTTACCACAAATAACCACTTGCATGGCAATGCTAGATTGAATATGTCATTCTTAGACAATAAACTTTGCATCTGTCACACTAACAAAAATTAAACCCAAGCCACTGATATATAGATTTTCAAGTACTTGAAAATTATTGAATATTCTACACTGAAAATAGATGAATTAGTATTATTGTGTATACACTTGCCTCTCCAAAGGGAGCTGGAAAAGCAAACAATAATCTTAAGGTCAGTATCATTTTTTGAAAGACATTAATATTCAGGGGTCTTGACATTCAACTAAGAAAAAATTATAAAATATGAAGCTTTAAAATCCACTAATCATTAATGATCATTAATCTCTTAACTACCTTAAAATAGAAATATTTAATATTTATGGGGAAATACTGCATAAGAGATTGTGCCCTGAGCATGTACTGTTTAACATTAAAATACCACTGGAATTAGTTTCAATTAAAAAAATTAATCCTAAATTGGTTAGTGAGAATTCTGACATAGCAGAAATTTGATTGCTGATATTCTGAACAGTTCACATTGGGTTTTTATGGGAAAACATTGAAGATATATAACATTTCCATTCTTATTTAATATGGATGGACATTTTAGGTAAGGAAATTGTTTTCCTCCCAGTTTTATGCTAGTAACATTACTGCACATATTTATGGGATTTTTTTCCACTGAGAAAGAAAAAATTCTTTAGTCTCTTAGCATATCTCATTTCTATGCACATCAAAGTCAAGGATTTATTTGAGAATCCACCTTGTTCCACCAATATGACACAAAAAGTTCTTCACCTTCATGTATTTATAAAAGTGGCCAGTAATAAAGCAAGGGCAAATAAATAGCAGATGTCTAACTGTGCTCTATGATCAATAAATTATGCAAATTGGCCAACCCACAGTTTTAATTCTGGAAAGTTTTTCTTGTAGAATAAGAAACCACAAAGATAATGTCAAAATGTATCCTTTTGTGTGACTTTGAATTTGTTGTTTCCAAAAACACTATTCTTCCTGGAAGCCTGAATAGGAAAAGGTACAGCATTTAAATATTAAATCTCAAAAATATATTAATCTAGATATAAATTAAAATAATAATACAAATAAGTATATATGATATGTGTGTGTATGTGTCTCTATATATACATAATATGCCATTGATGTCATAACTATAGCCGATAGCCATTAAGTCATTATCATGTGCATAGTATGTGTTATGGCATTCGTATCTTGCACCATAAAGTCTCATAGTTTTAAAGAAACTTTAGCAAGTCTGTAGTGTTGTTTTCTCTTTCCTGCTGTGTTCTTGAGACAGTAATTGTAAACTCCTTAGCAGATTGAAAGTGGATGCTTCTGTGCTAATGAGCAGCTTTAGAGAGTATTTGGGGTGCAGAAAGAAGAGGCTAAAGACTAACATATTCTAGGAGTTGGATTCACTGTCCTGTTTCTGGAAGCACATGCTTGTGGTATGCTAGGAAAGCAGGACACACTGATATAGCTTAGTCACACAGAGGGAGGATTAGAAAACCATATAAAGAAATATGAGAAACAGCCTGACAATTGTCCAGATTCTTCCAAAATGTTCTGATTCTGGTTTATTGGATATTCCAGCCAAAATGAGTACTTTGCTCATTTAAAAGGCAAAGATTATCTATAAATCAAAGCAAATTTTCTTGGTTTCTGTGTGTTCCTGTGTCTCATTATCTAATAAACTTAAAACCCAGCACCTAAAAATCCATGGTACTATTTGTGCAATTAAATTCACGTCAGCCATGTGCTTTCTTAGCACTTTAAATTAAGCCTTTATGTATGCTCCTAATATAGGACACTGATGATAACTAATCAAGCATTCAGGTAAGCCTATGACTTCCATTTAATGTGATAACTGACAAACAATGGTTTTTTGTCTTTTTTATTTTTTTGTTTGTTTGTTTTGTGGGTTTTTTGTTTTGTTGTTTTGTTTTGTTTTGTTTTGTTTTGTTTTTTTTTCCTAATTATTTTGATTCCCTTTAGCTGTTAAAACTAGATAATTTGTCCTGGAAATTATATGACACTTCCATTAAGATCTGAACGTTACTCACATGCTATACAGTAGAGCATAAATAATAGACCTGTCTTTCACTGGTTTGCAATACACAATGACAGCATAGAAATGAAACAGGAAATAAACTTGCTGTAATGCAGTGAGCATGTAATGAACATAAACCAGCAAAGTTATAAAGGTGCTAATAACTGTTTATTAAATATGAATGCTTGCAATTTCCATCAGATAAGTTTGTTTCATTTATCACAGTGTACATTGGTGACAATGAAGACACAACAATGAAGACAATTTATTTGACTTTATTATCTAAACTACTGTGGTTTAATGCCCCTGCTGTTCTAGCTTTCCTCATGTATCCCCTCAAGGATCCCATTATGCACCTGCTATTTTTCCGTTTGTTTTTTTTTTTTTTTTTGGTATGTTATATTGTTATTTTTTTTTTTTTTTTAATTTATTATTTGGTTTGATAGTTATAAACCACTAGCAACATGCAAATCCTTTCTTATTTTCCCCCACACATATTCATTTTAACACTGACATTTATATATATTTGTAAATGATAAAGTAGACCCATTCTTTAGAGATACCACTGTTCCTTTTATTATTATATTTATTTATGAAGAAACAATCACACAACATATTTGGATACAAATAATGAAACATGAAGGTTCATGTAAAATTATAAAAACAACCACATGAAAAATGAATGCATTTCTGAGGTTGTAAGGTCAGAGATGCATCAAGGAAAAATCAATGAACAGGAGGATATAAAAAAACAATGCAAAGTATGGAAGATTTTTTCTTTCAACTGTAGGTATTTTAAATTAATTTATACTGTTTTCTTTTCCAGACTCAATGTCATCCTACAATTCCCTGATAAATGCTGATACAGTTCCCTGATAAATGCTATATATCATTTACAATAACCCTTTACATTACCTGAAAATGATTCTACTCAGCCCTTGTGTCATGGGTTCAGCAGCAGCAGTCATTTTTCTTTAAGCAGTAGCTGGTGTAGCACTGTGCTTTGGATTTTTAGC
>JASSUY010049096.1:0-14600 GCA_032466535.1 Forpus xanthops
GGCGGTGTTCAAGGCCGGGTTGGACATAGCCTTGGGTGACATGGTTTAGTGGGAGGTGTCCCTGCCCCTGGCAGGGGTGCTGGAACTAGATGATCTTAAAGTCCTTTCCAACCCTAACTATTCTATGAGTCTGTGATTCACTGTATACTTAAGATTTTTATTTAAGTCAGAAAGACTTCTGAAGGAATAAAGAAAAGGCACTTCTCTAGTGCCTCTTAAGACTCTTGTTGTCAAATAGGTCAGTGACCTTGTTACCTTTGGGGTTAAAAAGAAGTTATTTCCAAATTTTTAAATAAATAGCATTTCAACGCTTTTTTTAAAGCTGTTATTTTAATTGCAGATTACTCTCCTAAAATTTGTCCTGCTGAAAACAGTTTGCTTTATATGAACCAAATTGCTTGAAATGCTGAAGTCAATTATATTTTTAAATTAAGAAGAGTATTTGTTTTTGAAGATGAGTTTCAAATCAGAAATCTGAATGTGAATTGAGAGCTTCCTTGCAACGTTTTTTTTGGCATTTAAATCAGTGAGTAGAAATCGAAAGTAGGTAAGGTCTAAAAATCTATCTGAAATAGGTATTTATCTGAATGACAATAAATTTTAGATGAATGTCGTAGGCAGCTGAATTTGATGTGGTTCCATCTGCTAAGTCAAGTGCCAACTCTTAGGCAAAGTTTTACATGGTATGTGAATTTAACCTCGTGACAAATATGGCCTATGCTTTTACTAGAAGAGTACCAAATATTACTGTGGTTTGTTCACTTCCCTGTAGATTCTTCCTGTATCATTACAAAGCAAATTGAGCTAGAAGATTGCTTTGAATTAACTTGATATATTGTTCTCTGTAGACTTGCATTCAACTTTAAATTTTATTTGGCTATGTCAAGTACTGAGAATAATGCAAGCAATTTTTGAGGATTTGAATTGTAAAGAAAATAAGAAGAAATTTTTGTCTTTCTCTACAGTGTTGAAGTTTCATAGAAAAGTTAGTTGGACTCTCAGGTGCCTTCAGTCACTTTTGTATCCACACTATTTTGAAAAGCAAGACTGCCTTTGCTTTACTAAACAGGGAGTTATAGTGATGTCACAGAGATTTACAGAGAGGTTGGTTGGTATGTAACAAAGTAGAAATGGTTCTACAGATAAAGATTTTCTAATTAATAGTTAAATAATCCATTCTAACAGAACTTATAAAAACAGGCTGGAGAAGGAAAGGCTGCGTGGAGATATCTAAGCAGCCTTCCAGTACCTGGAGGGGGCCTATAAGGATGCTGAGGCATGATTCTTCATTAGGGTTTGTAGTGATAGGACAAGGGGTAATGGGTTAAAACTTCCACAGGGGAAGTATAGATTGGATATAAGGAAGAAGTTCTTTCCTGTAAGGGTGGTGAGACACTGGAATGGGTTGCCCAGAGAAGTTGTGAATCCTCCATTGCTGGCAGTGTTCAAGGCTGGGTTGGACAGAGCCTTGGGTGACATGGTTTAGTATGAGGTGTCCTTGCCCATGGCAGGGGTGTTGGAAACTAGATGATCTTAAGGTCCTTTCCAACCCTAATTATTCTATGATTCTATGATTTCGGGGCTTAATATGGTTTCCATACTAGAACAGGAAAGTATTTGCTTCTCACATTAAATTATATTTGATGCTGTTTGTCATCTCATTGCTAAATTGCATTATATCTGGGAAGTCATACTGATGTGATAGCATCTTTACATTACATAACTTACAGGATGCTCATTCTGTATTCATCCTCCTTTTCATGGCGTTCTTCTGCTTTATTTTGACTTTTTTTATTCTGCCATTGGAAAACCCTTGTGGGTTTAACCAAGTAGAGTGCTAGACAATTTTGAGAATGTGAAGGAATTGAACCATAGATACGTTCTCCTTTTTCTTCTAGTTTAATCAGCAAGTGCGCCTTACTTAGAAGTTTTGCAAGTCTCGTTTTTTTAATTTTGGGATAAAAGGAGCTTAATAATTTGCTGTACTATATATATTAGAAAAAATATATTATTAAAAATCTTTTACAAGGAAAATTTAATGAAGAACAGAATGAGCTACACTGGCAAAATTAACAGCAAGTAAAGAAAAGGTACTTGAGTTCCAAATGAAAGACTGATTGCACTAAATTGTCATAGAAACCAAGCAATTCTCTGAAGTTCAATAAAAACTTAAAGTAAATTATGTGAATTTGATACATCTTTCTCATCTAATGCCTCTAAGATTACTGATTTCACTTGAAACTGAGAAATAACAAACATAACAGAGTTCTATTGTGAAAAATACAAGATAACAGCATTTCCAAAAATTGTAATGCAGTGATAAATATTGAGCACTGTTCTTTTCCCATAGAAAAATTGTAATGATGTGAAGTCTAGTGTACAGTATATAACTAGAAACAGTGTACAGTGTAAAACTAGAAGCATTTTCTATATGTTTTACTGGGGAGGAAGCTACCGTAGGGATCTAGAAAGTCTTCTGACTTTTTCTGGTGTCTTCTTAAACAATGTTTAGCTTTAAGTTGCTACACAAGAAGAATCTCTGAACAATGGAGAAGGTATAAGGCTGCATGGTAACACTCTTGCATGTAACCAGAAAGTGTCTGTAACTACAAAGAGAAGGAGAGTGAAACAGACAGATTGAAATTGTCCCAACTTTTAACACAGCCTGTAGGAACGAGTAAAGAAAATTTTCTCTGTCAGAGCCAGATAGCAAGTTTTTTTCTGTATGAGGGTAGTAATTTTCAAATGTATGCAACATCTTTTGTTAGTCATTAAATGCTCTTCTTGTGGGATAATGAAGTTTATTTTTAGATATTTATTTATCATTATTTAGTACACAACATATGCTAAAAGGGAAGAAAATAGAAGTTAACAACATGTTTCTACAGGGCAACAGCAATAAATACATAAACATTTTTAACATTTTAAAGCAGACTTTTTTATTAGTTTAATGCTTTTTATTTAGTTCTTACTAGTTCTTATAGCTGCGCTCACAGAAACGTTAATATTTGAAATAGCTGTAGATTACTCAGTATATGCAAAACCCAGGTAATGTTGCAGATATGGGTGCAAAACCTTATTAATTCTCCGAGGCAATGGAAAGATTTTGAATGTCGCAGCTGTTGCTTGGTACTTTATGAACTTCATGGGATGGCACTGCTGAAGGTAATCAGCTGCTTTGTGAAAAGAAGGGCCAGGAAAGAATAGCTATTTTCCAAACGGTGGAGAGACCCCACACAGAGAAGACCCAAGACAGAGATGGGGCAGGAGGGAAGATGATGAGGAGGAACCTGGGGAGAAGGGAATGATGAGCATGCACCAGAGTTGCTAGTCCATTGCTTGTCAGCTTCTGTTCTCAGGGTGTTTTAATAATTTGAAAAGAAGAATAGAACTCTCAGGGGAAGAAAAGCTTTTTAAAATTGAGCTAAGATTACTGATATGCACAATGATTTAGTGATGGGAAAAGTTTCATTATATTATTGTAGATTTTTATGTGTAGCTTTGAAAGTTATGAAACTATGCAAAAAAAAAAATTTCTAAAAGGTAAAGTTACAGTAGTATATTTTTTTTTTTTTTTCCTAGTATTCTTGCTTATGTCTTAAGTCATAGCACTCACGCAACTTGTCATCAGGAACCTGTGATCTGCTCCAAAAACATTCAGTCTGCTTCAACATTCAAGGGTCATAATAAGCTAATGATGCACTCATTGAAATACTGTCTTTCTGTTTGAATTATATAGGCAGTGGAGGTCTTTACCTTTACATAAATGCCATAAATTGCTATTCAGCCATGCACGTGGTCTTCAAAGTTGTGTACCTTTCATAGCTTCAAAATGAAGAACATGCCAATTATTCTTCATGGTATGTGTGTGATGGTTTTATATTATGGTCATAATTGTTGGAAGATCATCTAAAACATAAAGACGGTAGTGTCTTTCAAAGATAGTAATTTATAAAACTAGGAAGTATTTATCCTCTTCCACCTACAAATTTCCCTTCTCCCAAAATGAAACCAACTAGTTAGTTCACTTCAAACAAAATAATCTTTCTGATAAGAAGATTTAAATGAAAAAACTCACCCTTCACTAAGCTAGTAATCATGGAAGGTCACTGAAGGAAGAAGTCCAAAAGTTTTCAAGTGCACCACAACTGCTGCCAGTCTAGTGGAAGAGATCTGCCTTTCAGTTTGTGTACGACAAAATTTGCTCAAGTGCTTTCTCTACTGTTAAAAGATTTTCCTTTGTGTATATAATATGGATGATTTAGAGGAAGCTGTGTCAGCACTGATTTCTACATTGACAGCTAAGGATAATAAGATATGGGCAAACATTCAGCTCACCCTTTTACAGATTAACCTGCAGACTGCATTAGGCAAATTTGATGGCATTAAAAGATTTCCCCAATTTGTCTGGAAACAATTTCTCTTTATATTGTGTCAAGGTTAGCATTTCATGCGATTGTACTAATTTAAATAGGTTTGATAAATTGCCCAAGAGGTTAGAGAGTTGTACTATGTATATATTTTACCTCTTTAAAAGAAAAAGGCTATTAACTTAATTGTTAAATGAATTTCATTAGTAAAAAATTGAAGGAGCCTGAGACTGTAGGCTAATATTATTATATTATGAGAATGTAGGCTTATATTATTATATAAAATTCAACACTGAAACACTTGTTCTGTAGCATTGCACCAAAATGATTTAAGATCATATCCGGGAAATGATAGTTTGCATTTAGCTTTCAGTACACAGAAACACAGGCACTGTTACAATTAGGACAATAGTTTATTCCTGTGTAGTAGTAATTCAGATGAAAAGTATGGGTGAAACTAGAACTTTATCGAAGTTGGTATATTGCATTTGACAGTGGGTGTGATGATTTATTAATAAGTAAAATGTTATCATAGATTCAGAAGAATCACATAAACTGCTTTAGTAAAAGCCTCATTAGCACTGCTAGCTAATATATAGTTGTAGACAGAAGGGCAGAGTTCATTTGTATTTTGTTCATTTTCTTAATATTGTTCATGCACATTTACTCGTACATTTTTCTGGCATAAGTTGCAGACTTAGAGAAGATCTTCTGCTTGTTTAAAATGAGGTTGTATCATCTTTGCTTTCAAGTCGTGCCCTGAAATGTGCAAGATGCGTGACAGTAAAAGCAAAAAGCTTTCATCAGCAGAGAAATTTGGATTTTATATTTGCATAGTAGTTAATTTCAGCACACTTTTTAAATTGGATAGTATGCACTGTATCAATGTTTTTAATTGAAAAGTTAATAATATTCTTCAGAAAAATTAATGTAAATTTTTCATAACTTGATACTTAAAGATTAATAATGTATGGGATAGATTGCTGGATTTTATATCCAGAATTCAAGTGCTCCGTTATAACATCCTATCTGCATATAATGACAGCGAGCAAAAGGTACGTTGAAAACCACATGTGGAAGTTTAAGGCAGAAACACTTGTTTCACTTGTAGCAGAATTATAGGATATAAGTAACCAATTATGATGGTACCTTGGACACTGTTATTTCTCAATATAGAAAATATTCTAGAAGGTAATTCTCCTAAATTCTCACCCAAGCCCTCCTGCACCTCCCACCTGGTCTAAGCATGCACACACACACGCGGACCCCTAAAATTGGTGTCTTTCACAGGTCTCTGCTGCAGCAGGCGGAATTAACATGCAGCTGGGCTGCTCTGATAAATGGATTCTGTTAGGTCACCGAGGGGATGTGTGTGACATTAAGTGATTTACCGTCCTTTACTTTAATGAAATTGTTTCAGCAAGATGACGCTGAGAGCTTTTAATGGATAGCTTTTCTTGATGTAATGAAATTGCATTCCTTTGGCATTTAATATAAGGTGCAATTATTATTTACTGGAGCTTTCCCAGCACGGCTGTTTTGCGCAGACAGTTCAGAACAAAAAGGGATTTCTGTGGCAGCATCCAGGCCAGCATGCTGTGACAGTCTCAAGCATACGATCGTATTTGTGAGTGCATTTCAGCGAGTGTGGCCTAGCTCTGCTGGCACTTCAGGAGGTTTTCTTTACACTGAATGCTGCCAACGCTCATCTCCCTTACAAATACCTTCCTAATCTGTTTAACAGGCAACTGGATTACAACCAGATCAGCTGTATTGAAGATGGGGCATTCAGGGCTCTGCGCGACCTGGAAGTGCTGTAAGTATTCCTTGTATATCTTACTTGTAGCAAGAGCTCAGTATCTGGGGATTACTAATGTAAAAGCTTATCTACAAGCTGCAGCCGGGTGTCAGGATGGTCTAGTGAAAAGATGACTTAAAAAAATCCACTGCAATGTGCTATAAAATAGTAAAAAAATGTGAAGAGGCAGAGATGCTTCTCTGTAAGACAGCCATTAAACACAGTTAAAACCAAACAAAACTAAAAAGCAGATGGCAGATACTGTAAGAAAATAATATATTTGCTTTTAAAATGGGGGCAGTATTAATGAATTCAATTAATTTTGTAAATTATCCATCATTGTTGAATTGATGAGCATTTTCACAATTGCCTTTGTTGTGTACTCTGACACCGATTTGATTTTTCAGACTGTTAAAGGAACAATATGCTTCATATTTGACTATTTGGATGTTTTCAAAGAGACGCTTTATTGTCACTGTTACATGTTAAGATGTTTTGCATGTCCACATCAACTGCTTTTTAATGTTTTAAACTTGGATAAATGTTTACATGTATAGAAAAATACAATTTTTATGTCACTGAAGGTTAGTACTGCAATACTCTTTTGCATACTTTTCCTCACTGTCTCAAAGTGGCCATCAGTGAGGTTAAAGGTAGCAAAATTATCATCAGTGACTATTGACATGAAAATAGTTATTGTAATGAACAGATTCTTTGGGAACTGAGGCACTGGCCACATTCCTGAAATATTTGTAGTGTCAGTCAAAATATTGTATTTTTTCTGGGATTTTTACATTATGAGAAGTGAAAGACTGTATATCACTGGGTTACTTCATGTTAGCTTGAATCACACTTGGTAAATCACAACTTTTGCAGGGGGAGAGTGTTCTTGTATATATTTTTGTGGTTTAGATTGGGATTTTTAAGATTCTGAGTTAAAGGAAAATCTCTGGCAGTAGGTAGTGCCTGTATGTCCATAAAATTCTTAAATATGTAAGCTGCTGGTGATAAAGGTTTTTATTATTAAGCAGTAGTTGGTCTTAGGAGTGAAGGAATCCGGCAGCTAAATTTGATTTCTTTTCTTTCCTTTCTTTTTTTTGTAATCATAAAATAACAAACCTGTTGTTGGCGTTCCGGTATGAAGCCATGTAAAATATAGTGCTGGTTTAATATTGCATCTAATAGTGAAGTTGGTGAAGTGTTGGTTTTCTGTCAGTAAGCCTGATGTTCTGTGAGATTTTTATCTTTGGAACTTGTATATGTGACAGAATAACTTTTCATGTGATGGTTTAATCTGTTTTTTATGGTTTTTAATGCAAGCCTTTACTTTAAAGTTTTAAATGTATATTAAAAAAAAAAATCTGCATCTTCTAATGCTTTTTAGTGTTCTAAAAAGGTCATCCTAGCCTGCTGAAGTCAGTGGTGAAATTTTCACATCTATTTCAATGGATGCAAAAAAGGGAAAAACCTGTTAAAATAATAGGGTACTGAAAAAGTAGGTAGTTATAATTGTACAAATAAATGCAAATAGAATATTAACATTGTTCAGTTATACAGTTAAATGTACACTATATTGAATTATGCGATAAGCAATGATTCATTAAAAAAAAATATAGATATTTTGAACAGCATTGAAGATTTTGCGTCAAATTCAGTTTTGTTTCTCACTTGGTTTAAAGAATAGAAGGTATGTAGATCAGACCATACTGAATATGCACTGAGTAACAAATGAGATCTCCTCTTTTGTTTTTGTTTAGAGTTAATTATTCTATCTAAGCACAGAATATGTACGTTATTTCAAACTACAAGCATAGGAGAAAGCTTTTAAGTAGCTTGTAAACCTGTGTAGTGACAGTTTGAATTGTTTACCAAAGTACAGAGGTCTTATATTGGTTAAATAATTCCAGAATCTTAGTTCTGTTAGTGTTAAAGATGCAAGGTCAACATGAAATCTGGACAGTTCTGAAAGAAGAAAGCAATTACAGATATAACCCTTCCTGTGAGTTTCTGCAAAATTTCATTTTTCCTTTTGCTCTTTCTTTCATTTGCTAAGAGAACACCAGCTTTAGTGCAGAAACATTATTGGAAAATATATATTGTGCTGTCATACTAAAAACCAATGAAATATCTAAGAAATAAAATTTCTTTCAGGAACCCTACTCTTTTACCTATGTGTATAACATGTAGGTATAAGTATTGAGCCAACTTTTAAAAAATGTAATGAAATCAAGTGTTTTCATCATTAGATATAGTTATGAAATTTATTTAATTTCTTATGTATTCCTTTTGTCTACTTCTAATACTTTTCTGTACACTTGCAAAAATATATTCATAGCTTGTGTATACAACGTAGCAAGGCAAACAAGAAACATCTGAAATCAAAAATTAAAACATTTGTAGATACACCTTTGAACATCTAACTGCTTTTGCAATACATAGTGATTTCCATTCTCTTAATTGAAAAGATATGATTTAAAAACACTTGCAAAAGTTACACAGGAAGAACAATGGGAGCTGTAGCTTACCATTTGGACATGGTAGAAAATTGTTAAGAAACTGTAAGAAAAGCCTGACAAGATTTACTGATTGTTGTTTATTCATTGACACATTTTTGGATATACTCACTTGGCTGGTTTTTGTTTCATTTTTGTTTTGTTTTGACAAAGGGCATGATTCACCATTTTCCTTTTTTTTATTATTCTTCTCTTTGTTTATAAAGCCCTAAGAGCACGCAAGGGAGAATGAGTAGGACACAAAGGTAAAACACAGCACACTGCACCAGTAACTAATTGATTGGTTAATGTGAAGGTGTATAGCCTAATCCTGATCAGGGTGCTATGAATTACATTTCTGTGTACTTAAAAATTTACTCAAATTGAACAGAACTTACACTTTGTAGTTTTGGGGGTATTTTTTAAGAAAGAAAATAAAAAAGGCAAAACACTTCTTGTTTCAAAAGGGGAAAAAAGGTACAGTCACTGGGAATTATTAGGGCCATAGTTACGTGTTTGAAATCCCAGAGCACCTTCTCCATTCTGTTCAAATGAGTAATCTCTAAGTCAAAACAGTAAATGGATTGTTTCCTTGTTCTGCAGTCAAGCTTGTGTGCATTTTTTTTTCAACCTAAATACAAGATTTAGCTACAGTATCATTCCTGAAGTTTTGTTCTCTACTACTATACTGTCGTGGTTTAAGCCCAGCCATAACTCAGAAAACCATGCAGTCTCTCTCTCACTCCCATCCGCCCCCCTCCTCCTCCCCACTCCCAGAGGAATGGGGAGGAGAATTGAGAGAATGTAACTCCGATTGGTTGAGATAAGAACAGTCCAGTAACTAAGGTATAACATAAACCACTACTGCTACCACCAATAATAATAATGATAAGGGAAGTAAGAAGGGAAGAAAATACAGCTGCTCACCGCCTGCCAACCGATACCCAACTTGACCAAGCAGTGATCTAACCCTTCTGGGAAACTGCCCTCAGTTTATATACTGGGCATGATGGTACGGAATACCCCTTTGGATAGTTTGGGTCAGGTGTCCTGTCTCTGCTTCCTCGTGGCTTCTCCTCCTCCCTGGCAGAGCATGAGGCTCAGAAAGTCCTTCGTCAGAGTAGACATTACTGAGCAGTAACTGAAAACATCGGTGTTTTTCAAGAACTCTATTTTTTACATCACAATGACAAGCTTAGTTTGAATGCCATAAATGTTCTCAGCATTAGTGGAAGCTGTGTTTGCGTGAATCATAGGTTTCTGAGACCTCAAATTACTTAGGATTATTAATGGAATAATCAAACCATAGTGTTTTACCAGAGACTGAAGAGGGAGGAATATTATATTTGAAAACATGAGTTTTTTCCTGATTTTCATCCCTAAAAACAGCACACCATGATCTTCATTAGCTATGTCTTTTTTTAAAGTGTAGTAAATGTGACATAACTGTAACATATTAATATGCTTCTTCTTGATTTGCAGCACTCTCAACAATAACAACATCACTCGACTGTCTGTGGCAAGTTTCAACCATATGCCCAAACTCAGAACATTGTAAGTAGTCTTACTGAAAGTGGCTGACATTTTTATCACTCTATTGTTTTTACCTCCATCAAGTTTCTTCAGTGGTCTATAAATCCATATATAGGCATAGAAAGCATAAACCAAATTAAAAAAATATCAGAGTATCATGAGGAACACAAGCATGAAGTCTGTGTGTGCATATATGGGAGCTAATTCTGAAAGATAAAGCTAACAACTGACTGCAAGGCTGATAACTTGGGTCTCAGGAGATAAAGAAGTAGTTGCATTCTTTTACATCTCCTTTTTTTAGGTTGTAGGATGAGTGAGTCTATGAAAATGGTTTCATGGCCTTTTCCCAGTTGGGTTTTTCTTAGTGTTATATTCAGTCACAGAAAAGCTCACCTTCTAGCAACAAAGATGAGGGCAGGGGGGATTCACCTTTATATGTTACAGCAGTATAGAGAAAGAAATTGATGTTTTTTGAAAGTCAAAAATTTGCTTTACTTTGAGCTATTGAATGGGTCACATTTCATTTAGGAACATGGAAGAATATTTGATTGGCTGTCAGATATGATAAATGGGAAATCTTTATGCTTTTATTACTGTACTACTAGCAAACCTAATTAAACTAAACTGGCTCTCCAACATTCTTTGTAACATAAAATTATAGCATCATCCGGTAGTGCTATTATAATTAAAGTTGTGTCAGCATTTACAATAAAGTCCCCATTTTTAGAGGTTATGACTTTCACAGGAGACTTCAGGCTTCTAAAACAAATCAGTGAAGAGTGGATATGCAAGTGACACAGTTTGCAGTTATTTCTTTTGTATGTTTATACTGAACTAAGAATAAATGTGTTTTGTATTGAGTGGCAAAACCAGAATATATCAAGGTTTCATCCTGAGACTCTCCTTCAAGCAGATTTTCCACTGAAGCTGGAATCAAAAATGAATGGGATATTTCTATCAGAGTTCAAGAGTAGCGCTTACTGTAAAAAGTGCTACTTTTATGAAAAGCCTGTCCATTTCCTTTTACATATGTTGGGCTGTAGAACTGTTTTGAAATCAGTAGAGCTATTCACTCAAGTTAACGTATGTTTTATAACTGAAGAAACTTCATGCAGGGGAATATTTCCACTGATTTTGTAAAAGATTTGTCACTATTCTCATGTCGATAAATACAAGAGTACTTAAATACTGCTGACCATGGGCTTTTGCTGGCCTCAGTTATATTTTGATAATAGAATTTAATTCCATTTTTTCAGGTCTGGAAATTGAAAACATGAATATCTGTACCTCTTTCAAACCTTCAAATACACTTTCTATTCCGAATGACAAATCACAGTGAATCAGATTAGCGACATTTACGCTTTTTTGGTGGGATATTTCATCTTCTGAAAATTTATTTTGGAAACAAAAGAAAATGAACATACAGAGTCCTAGATTATAGTTGCAGCATCCCATTCATAGTCAGAGTATACTTGTATAATGGTATTGATTTCAGCAGCATTAGTTCTAATTTGCAATGGTGTTCTTGCCTACAGCTGGCCACAGATTGTACTGAATGAGTGTGCTGTATTGTGAGCTATATTTGCAAAGCACCCACCCAAGAGTTAGTACAGGAAAATACATTGCCTTTAATTTCTTCTATTTTCTAATTTAAGGAGGGGGATGTGAGTTATTAAAATCATCTTTTTATATTGGTTGCACATTTCATATTGCTTTACAGGTTTAATTTTTTTAATGAAATAATTACACCCCTTTGTCTAAAATCTGGTTTTCTTTCACTTTCCAGTTATTTAGTTAGGATTGAGTACATCAGCTAAAGAGGACCAAAATGTCATTACTCTGTTACAGAAGAATCTGAGTAAGGATTTGGTTTATAGCTGTGGAGATCCTTTTCTGAAGTTTGAGAAAATGTAAAAGAGAAAAGGAAAAGCCGGAGAAAAGTAATTTACCTAATTCAGTGAATACATTTGTGTGATATTTTATCAATGGCAAAGTGCTTTTTACCATTTTGGCAAGGACCCATGGTCTTGCATTGGACCCTGCCAATAGAGAGGCGACTTACTTAATTTCATTGCTTGCTGCCATTTGGTCTTTTAATTTCAGTCATTGCTTAGAACATAGGCCCCTAAGAGCCAAAAGCAGCTAATCCCCTTTTCTGTAATTAAACAAAAAGAGAGGAAATCAGAAAAGGATGTGAAAGAAGGTGGTTTATATAGAGTTATTACTCTGTCTTGTTCAGCAGAAAATTAATCTGACCTGTTAAAGGGATTTTGTATGCCGTTTCTATAGAGACTAATAATGGTTCGACTTACAGATATATCTAATTGCAAACCAAATCTTTTATTAACTATTTTTTCTGACAGTATATTATCACTATAGGGCAATTTACTTGAGTCATTTTTGTGTTATTCACTATTGGGTCTACAGTCCTACAGCACCTTTCACACTCTTGTGTATTCTTTCTTTTAGACAAGAGAAAAGAAGCTACAGATAGGTGTCTTTATTAGGTAGCTTTCTTTTTTCTTGCAATTAATTAGACCACAAATAAAAAGTAATTTTGCTGCTTGTATAGTTTTATTTTTTAACATTTAATGCCCAATGAGAGAAGTGAAAAAATGCTTCATCATTAACAACTTTTATCAATACATTGGCATAGTTGCTCGCTGAAGGGTGGGGCTGGGCAAGTTGGTTGTTTTTCTGTTTGTTCTCCCTAATTCAAAAGTCTTTCCATGTTTTCTTCCATGCAGTCGTCTTCATTCCAACAACCTCTACTGTGATTGCCACCTGGCCTGGCTGTCAGACTGGCTGCGGCAGCGGCCGCGGGTTGGCCTCTACACCCAGTGCATGGGGCCATCCCACCTCCGGGGACACAATGTAGCTGAGGTCCAAAAACGGGAATTTGTCTGCAGTGGTAAGGGAGACAGATGCACTCGCTACGCCCTGTTTTAAAACACAGCTACCACCAGCTCAGCGGTGATTGCTACTGGTGCATGTTGATTTTTCTTAGCTTTCGCATAATCCAAACATTAATGTTTATTGAAAAATAGACTAATCAGTTTTATCACCATTTTTATCTTGTGTAGGTGTGCTCCTGGCCTTACAAATTTAGTGTCAATTCTGCATTCTTGCAGATTATATAGCTTCCTAAAAGTATAATCATGGGGGAGAGAGATGAGGAATATGAAATAAAACGTTCACTGGCTGGGAATATAAGGCCTTTAGTAATAAAGAATTGTTCTTTTTTAACTTTATAAGTTGTTGCATTTTCTTCTTGCTATTTCCTGCAGTTTAAATTATATTCTGAATCCCTCAGTAACTTTCTGAATGTTATTGATATGCTTTAGTGCATCAGGTTATTTTCTGATATGAGATAATGAAATGACTAACAGTTCATTACTAATCACATTTTCTTTATTCAATTTTTTTCCTTTGTTCATGTCTTCTAGATGAGGAAGAAGGCAAGTTTTTCTTTCTTATATAAATATTTTTAGACTCAGATTGAAAAAAATTCTGTAAACTTTGTCTACTGTTTCAATTTTCCTCAAAAATATTAGAAAACAGCTGGAATATAGCTATCTGGCTTGTCAGTGATTCAACAGGTTGTTTCTACTAGTTGATTTTCTGCAGACTCCCAAAAGCCTATTGCCAAATATGCAAAAAATTGCACATATCTATGCCTTTAAAATAGTTTTATAGAGAGCACAATGTTTTGTCTTTAAGCAATCCCTGACAGTGTAAGGCACTGCCATCATCACATGGGAAATGTTTACAGCATTGTTACCATTGATTCTGTCTTTATGTACTCTTAAAAAGGCTCCTAACAAGATCACTTTGTGTCTTTTATTTGTAAATGCAGAGCCCAAGTTTCAAGAGCAGTTTTATAACTTGTTCATTATAATGTTGATTTTTAGGAAGGGGTAACACGTTTTCTGCATTGATTTTTGTTTAATAAAGGCAGGTGAAATGTTTCCTGCCTATTAGTATAAAAAAAGTAGTATGTGGCATTAATTTTGGCAGCATTTGTACTTTTGTGACAAGTACATAAATGTGAGATAAAATTATTATACTGTAAACTACTATCTCATAGAATCAGTTTGAGTTGGAAGGCACCTTAAAGATCTAGTTCCAACCCCCTTGCCATGGGCAGGGACACTTTCCACTAGACCAGGTTGCTCAAAGCCCCATCTAGCTTGGCCTTAAAAGACTAAACTTTTCAGAAATTTAAAACTCCAGAAGTTGCTATTTGAAGTTGTAAGTAGGAACAGCAGTGGCTGTAACCTCTCAGGCAGTTCACTCACTCAATCCCCCCTCTTTCTTCCCCCTGCTCCTGGAGAATGCAACTCCCACAGATTGAGATAAAATCAGTTTAGTAACTAAGGTATAACAGAAATCACTACTGCTGCCACC
>JASSUY010049097.1:0-42282 GCA_032466535.1 Forpus xanthops
GCATTCACAGCTTCCCTGGGCAACCCATTCCAGTGCCTCACCACCCTTACAGTAAAGAATTTCTTCCTCAGGTCCAAATCTAAACTTCCCCTTATCCTGAGTATGTCTGCTCAGATGATGCAGATGACTGAGTTTGCTGAGAGTTTGCACAAAAAGAGACTATTCACCTCCAAGCATTTTTAAAACATTCTTTTGTCCTGTTGCTTCTATACATAAAGAATGTGTGTTTATACATCAAGACTTTGTGCTTAGTCACTAACCAAGGCTAAATACTTCAAGGCTGAGTCAAGCTGTACTCTAAATGTGGGCTATTTTACCCATCACTAAATGGAACGGCTTCAGTGCTGAGACAAGGCAATGTTGTAACAGCACACGGCACAACCCAGCAGTCGGAACAAGAAACAACGAAGGTGGTTTTTAACAGAAAGTGCTCAGGGTGTTTGAAGAGGCAGACTGCCAGGGCTCTACGGGTATCATCCTGCTCCCTACTCCTCAGCTAGAGCAGCAGCTCAGGAGAGATGAAAGAAGGAAAGATGAAATACAACATGCCGTGAACTTTCTTAATGCAACTCTGATTACTGCTAGCAAAAGAAAGCAAGCCAAGGAGACACTGGAAGAAACGACTCTGTCAAATACCCCATACCAAATACTCTGAAATGATGGTTTGAACCCAGAGCCACATATGGTAGCTAGTATGTGTGCCTGTACTGATCTAAACTAGAACCGCAGATACAAAAGTGCTTGCAACATTTTAGGCTTTTGCATTTGATCCCAGATTTGGGCTTCAGAACACATTCAAATATGAACAAAGCAAAATATACCAAGGCTGGAATTTTGGTAGTTAACACTGTTGCTCTATTAATTTCACTACCTTCTTTAAAAAATGGCAAATGTACAAAAAAGACAGGCATACGTATATACCACTTCCTTCTTCTGACCCCTGTCAGAAACTTGGTGCAGGAAGAAATATTCCAGCACACAATCGCCTGCGACCACCTTTTTGAAATATCTCACTGTGGTACGTATCAACCTTTTCCTTTTGATGGATAGACCTTGCTAGGGAAACACGGCAGAGCAGATGTGTGCGCATGGGTGCCATCAAATGAATTTGAATGCTCTTTCTCCCCCTTCACCAACCCACCCACAGGTTTATAAAGTTATTCCGGAAGACATGTGAATCCTAAATAATGGAGGAGGGGAGAGAGAGGATTAATGGACATCTGAAGAAAGTAGTATAAAATTGCACTGAAAGCAAAAATCCTCCCGCCGTAACCTACCCCTGTCCACCCCTGTGTCAACAAATATGCAACCAATTAATGTAATTGCAGAGTTATTTATGGCACACAGGAAAGTGTAGTCAGGGACCCTGAGAAACAAGGTTGTAGGGATAGGAGCGGCTGGGTTTCCCCCTCACCCCCTCCTTTGCAGATGTTTAAGTTGACTTGTGGTGTCCATGTGTCTCATAACCAAAAGCCTGTCTACTTTGCAGGTGTTGCTTGCTGCATGGGGGTGGGTAAACTGGATGAAAGGAGACCTGGAAAAGAGTTAGGGTCTTCTGATTTCAAACTGTGACCAGAAGACATCGGCTGGGTTTAGATACTCCCCCCACTTTTGCAGCCTACAAAAGCCCCATACTTAATCCTTTCAGATGACCCTTCCGACAGCAGCAACAACATTTGAACACAACAGGGCAAAAAAAATTCTTAGCTCCATGATTTGATTGTTCAGGGTGACAGTTTTGTTACTGTTCAGTGCCCTGCACAAGAGAGGCTTTAATTAGAGCTATTGAGTGGTTTGAATTGGCACAATTAGGGTCAGCATTAATGATTGCTGCATGTGTTCTTTTGAACAGTAAGGGCTTTTTTTTGCCCACAGACAGGAGGGGGTAGCAGCTAATGAACTAGGAGAGTGCAAATTATCTCTGCAAACCTGGGGCAAGTGTAATACACACTGGGGATGAAGCAGATAGCAGGAAGGGAGACCACAGCTTATGAGGCTGATTCAGAAGACTTCCCAGTGGAGAACACCAGATGAACATCATCAGTCTCCACTGGTTGCCATTTGCTTCCTCAGGTGCTGAGGCTGTGTAGAGCACTAACAGAGATGTGTTTCTTGCACTGCAAAAGAAGACGTCAGAGAGGCAAAGCATATGCAGTGTTTGAATACTGAAAAATACAAAAGAAGATTGGAAAAAAGCTGCAGTCTGCTGAGAAAGGTAGCCTGCTTCAAAAACAAGGACATGCTCACGCAAATCAGTACTGCCATGAGTAGGCTTGTAGGCTTTACTCACCTTCTGTTGTCTTCAGTAGGATACTGGATCAGTTCAAAGAAACATAGCCACATAAGATACAGATACATATATATATTTGTGTACAAGCAGCCTGCCTGTGTTTGCATGGACACACTTCCCAAATACACAGACCTGCCTTAACTGCACTGCAGGTGGGTGCCAGAGTCGCATGCACATGACAGCTCTGCCAAAGGCTGCTCCCACCCCTGCTGTGAGAACAAGAATCCTCACAGCATGTGCAACTTGACTTAAAGAGGAGACCTCCTGAGGGCATATCTGTGGCCTCCTCAGAACTTGCAGGCTTCCTGAAAAATGCTCATTAGACAGCCTCTTCCTGCCCCACACAGTCCATGAAGGTGCTCAGAAATGCTTCTGGGTTGCAGGAGGAGTACACTCCCATGCCACTTCAGCAGAGTCACAGAGGACTTCCTTCCACTTAGGTGCCTGTTGAAGAAAGAGCAAGTAGGTGATGTTGACAACAACCATGTGTGTGTAGGGATTGACTGGCAGCACAAGACCTGCCTCACTCCTGTGAAGATCCTCCACCACCTCTGGCCATGCAGATCCTCTCTAAAGCACAAGATTTTTTGCTCCAGTCCTCAACAAAACTTTCCAAGTGCTCTCCATTTGCTAAAACAAGCTTTTGGTCATGATTATGTTAGAACCACAGGCCTCTCTGCACTTTTAAACTACAGAGTCTGATCATGCACCAGCTCCTTAGCATAGTGGTTCCTTGCTACCCTCCTCCTTGAGCAGCAAAAGACAGCCATTCCCCACTTATATTGCAAGACAACCCATTTTACTAATGGTGGGGTAACCCTATAATGGGTGAATCAGCCTAGAAGTCCCTTCTGCCTCCAAAATACAGATAGGGCATCACTGGAAGGGGGAACCTGTGGACCTGTCTCAGGCCTGGCAGTACCAGCCGAATCAGATGCTGGCCTCTTGGTCTGATTCCTGAATACCTGTGTAAACCAACAGACCCACTGTAAAATGTCATCTCTAATTGTACACAGTAGTAATGCCTCCTGAACCTGACCCGAAGATGGAGATCAACTGTCAGGCACTATGTATCGAAAATGAAGTTGGTTCTTCAGTAAGCTAAGCGAGTTTGGCAGAGCAGACAAGAAGAGCTCAAAGGACTGATCCTTATACAGTTTTCAGAAAGCATTTTCAGCCAGACTTTCTGCAGCCATCCCAGTGTGTGGCCACCAACAACTAACCACCCAAATTCTTGAGGCCAAGCATCAGCACCAGCCAAGGCCACACACCCCACCAGTGCCTTTGCTGGCAAACAGGTAAAACCGTGTGCACAACTGGAGTGGATAAGCTGGGTGAAATCCTGGGTGTGCAATCTCAGTTGGGAACTAGCCAAATATTTCACCTTTCATATACGCAAAAGAAGACAAGGGTGTCCAAAATATGGAGAGAATGGGGCTCTTTGGTGTGGTTAGACAGAGGTTTCTGTGTATTGCTGTTAGTGGGCGTTTTCAGATATTTCAAAGTCTCCCTCCCTCTCTAAGCATAATCTGCTTCACAAAAAATAAAACCCCATTTCTCTAGTTTTTTTTTCTAAAGTAGGTGATGTAAATTATATTATTCTTACTTGGGATACACAGTAACCAAACATATTGGGGAGATAGTAAGTTTGGTCTGGCTATGCAATCAGAGGACAAGATGACTCATGCCCAAAAAACTCATATTCTGTAGACCTAAACCAGCAGAAGTTTAGTCTGCAAATGAAGCTTAACCAGTGGCGCTCTTGCAATCCATTTGTAGGCTGTAGATGGACACAAATCCAATGGGCACTCATGCCTAGGACAGTCTCACACAGCTCTCAAGTTAAAAACAGTAGCCTGAACTAGGCCCTTTCCCCTCAGGGGTGGGTTACCTACTCCTTTGTCACACGTGGTTTCACAAGTTCTTTAACTTACTACAGATTCTGGGAAGCAAGCATGGCTGTAGGTGGCTTCATCTTGACCTTCACCCCTGAGTGGAGGGGACATCCCCCTATGCTCAGCTGTCCAGGAGGAACCAGTGCCACCAGTGCTCAGCAGAGGTGCAAAACTGGAATGCCAGGGGAGCAGTAGAAGCACAGGGAGCATCTCACAAATGCTTTCCCCTTTTACCATTGGCTGCTTTCACATCCTCTCCCCCAATTCTCTCTCATAAGGACCTCAACTGTTCCCACGGCCAGCATTTTGGTTTGGGAAGACATCCAGCATTGCTTAGCAGATCCAAAACGACACCTCGCACATTCTTGAAGGTGTGAAAGAAACAACCAAGCTGAATCATTTCACTACCCTCTGGGTACTAGGGGTGATACCATAGACTTGCCAAAGAACATGCAATGACATCTACAAACATTTCGTGACCACCTTCTTTTAGTCTGCTTTGCTATTAAACAGTCATGGATTTTGGCGTTAGCTAGATTGCTAAATGTACAACTGCTCCAAGGTGACATCTGCCTTGACTTTCTTATCATATATCCTCAAAAAAAGCAAGACTTTTCAGTAACAACTTAGATTTATGTTGTCAAATAACTATACTAATAGTCTTCACATAGATCATTTACAAGCAAATAATAATGCTGCAGCATGGAATATGAAGATGGCCATAGCACCAGGCTGTCAGCTGGGCCCTGGCCTGAGGTTGAGCTACTTGGGAAGGGTGTGGAAGCTAATGGACATGAGATATCTGGAAAGGTGAATGTGAGAGGGAATATTGTGACAAGTGGGCAAAAGCTGTAGATGGTGCTGTGAGAGCTGGTTGGATACCTCAGGTGGTTGAGGAGGAGGCTTGTGAGTAACAGCCAAACCATACAGATAGCTGAAGTAGAGCACTGTGAACATTCTGGGAAACAGGACATTGCTAGGCCAGTGTGCCTGGGATCCATAGCCATAATAGCACACAATACTGAGATAGTCTGGCTAGCAGTGTCAGAAATAACAAATTCAGGAATGGATACAACAAAACTAGGACAAATGAGTAAAAAGTAGTTAGATGCAGTTTCTCTCAATTGAGGAAAAGGGAGGTGCAGGGATGGCAAAAAAAGTGGGGTCCAGAAACATAGAAATGAATAATATGAGACTCATACGGCTTAGAGTGTCTGGGAGCATTTGTCAAGCAGCCCTACACTTGAGCATTGCAGCTGGAGCCAGACAATAAACCAAACCTGTGTTTCTGGCCATGCCAGCAGAGTCAGACCTGTTTCCCAGCCAGACAGAGGACAAGAGTTGGCAGTGGACAATAGGTGCTTTCACTTGCTGGCAGATAAACACCTGGGTGGACAGACTGAACATACCAACATCACCACATTAGTGCCCGTTCCAGGTCAGACAGCATTAGCGACTGCCCACCGGAGTGTAACAGATAGGATGTAGGGGTTTTCTGGGCAGTTTTTTTGGTTTTCAGTTCAGTTAATACAGATAAAGTCTTGGGACTAAGGGAAGTGCCTTATCTACCTTCAAGCTCATGGTCTACACCCACAAAAAGCATCTTCCAGGAAAACAACTTGCACTGAGTATTACAGGCTCTGATTAGGAAATACAAACCATGCAACAAGCCTGTCTCTGACAAGCACTCCCAGCAGAAGCTCTAGATGGAGACTAAAAATGTGACAGGAAAAGCAACTTACTCAGAATTTACTTATTCTGAGCTTTGGCTGAAGGTTTGAGAGAGTCTTATTTTACTGGAATTAGTCAAGCCATCTTCAACTTAAAAGAAGTACATTTTGACTTTATGCTCCATGGCATCTCATTTATCATCCCTCAGATCACCTATAAACTAGCAGAGACTTTGCTTTTCATTATTTATCTATATTGGTTTCTGCCATACCACCACATTTCTATGCTGCACTTGGACCACCACAACTTATGAGCAGACTGGCTAAGCTATGGTGATGAATACCCACTGGAAAATAAGCTGTGACACATCTCTCCTTGGCCTGAATGTTGAGCAGTGAATTTCCTCCCACAGCCCTCCCTCCTTCCACTGGCAGGTCCAGACTTTGCCCTAGCTTGGACCTTGTATAGGGAACCCAGTAGACTCTCCGTGCCCAGAGCTTCATCTCTTCTTTACTAGGGTAAACTGCTTGCTCTCACTCCAGAGCTCCTGTTTCCCTCTCCTGTAAACTCTTCTGAAGGCAGCTTTTGCTTCAGCCTCACTACAAGGAAAATAAGTTACTTAGATTCTGTATCTAAGAGCACTTTGGAAAACTCCAGTGTTGCCAAGACACTGTCAGAGAGTCGAAAGACACCAAATATTTTGCTGAATGCTCTCTTGCAGAACAGAAACGTGTGTAAAGCTGGACTCAGTATATCATCAAATTCATCAGATGTGATATCCAATATCCACTGCAGAAGCATTTGTGAGAAAGCAAGAGAAAGCTGAGGATCTTTAGTGCAGCTGGCAAAGAGAACCACAATGAAGAATTCAACACAATTTGAACTACTTATTCAGTTGCCTTTGTATTTCATTGCAGGCAACATCCCTTTTGGCATCCTAGGGTGGGGTTTTGTCTACTTATGGAGATTTTTCACTATTGTTGCCTTGGTTTGGGCGAACGGTAGATTTCTCTTTTTGTCCCATCAATATGTCTTCTCACATAAAAGACAACGCCAGGAAGACAAGTTCATTTTCAGTCACATCTGCTTCCCAAGTAGAGCTCCACCCCTGGTTAAGCAGTGGGTCATGTCTGAAGACACGGTTCAGGAGGCATGTGGGTCTAGGCTCAATCAGCAAGCTGATACACTTGAAAAAGGGCAACTACTATCAGGAAAAACAGTGAGAAGAGCTCACGAACTGCATGATAATTTAGGAATAACATCAAGGATTCTGAAGTAAATTGAATACCAGTTTAGAGTGGTGTGAGCATGCTGTAAAAATCTGAGCTACAGCTCTGGTCTTGTTTAATACAGCTGACTGGGGAGACACATCTCTTCAGCTGTCCCATTTTTCACTGCCTGCAAATTATTGACCATCCATTAGCCCCATCTCCTCCACTCTTGAACGAAAGCAACTCAACATAGCCTTCTCTGGTTTTATGGCAGCTAGTGGTTGTAATGCTGAAAAATGTAGCAAGTCATGAAAAAAACAGCATTTTAGCTCGTTGCTCAGCTGGCAAATATCAGCACAACTGATGCTACTGGCTTGGCACCAGGTCTTCATCTAGGAATAAGGCCCAGGAACAAAACTAGTACAGTCCTGCAACCCAGGCAGCTGTGCACTAGAGTGCCTCGGGCTTTCAGCACTGTCATGATGGGGTGGCTCCAAGAAAACCTTGCCACAGGGAGCTATGGCAGGGGCATGGATAGATGGTAGACTGCTAACTATGGCACAAGTGATATAAGTACAAATGAAGAACATTTGTTGAGTCCTTCAGCTGATGAAGTATTACAGCCTTTCTTAGAAACCAGTCTTTGCTGGTGTATCAGTTAGGATCCAGTTAGCTCATACACAAAGCCTACCTGGCGAAAGTCCTTCATTGCCTGCAATAGTTCCTAGGTCAGATGTGTGGAGAGGCGATTTTCTCCTTGGCTCCTGCAGCCCCCTCCCAGTGTGTAAATTACCCAACCGATGAGATTTCTAGCACATTGCTCTTCTTCAATGAAAAGCAAAATTGGAAACATTGGCAAAAGTCTCTCAAAATAATGATATCATGCAAATAATGGGGAAAACAAAACCAAATAAACAAACAAAAAACCCAAACAGACAACCAAAGAGGGCCTTAAAAGCATGAGAAGCAGTTGGCCAAACACAGGCATCAGTATGTGGAAATAAGGATGCTGAGGAACAGCCATATTGCAGCAAATGCAACACCCTGTCCCGAAAACTGCAGAGAACCAGTATCTTGAAATTTGCCTGGGATAACAAGGCTAACTTACTCTGCTCAAAAACATTACATTCACCTTGGTGAGAGCAGCCATTACAGAATTAACTTATTTCTAATGGTTTATAAAAGAGCTACCATGCACATAGGAAGAAAGTCTTTTCAACGTCACCTTTCTCAAGGGTAGCTGCACTCTGGAGAGCAGATATCTTGACTGGGGGTGAAGAAGGAGAAGAAATCACAGCAACACTGATGGCTATTTTTGGAAACAGCAGTCAGCCAAGCAGGTTGCAATATAATAGATGGCATTTGTCCCTCCTGAGAGCATATAAGATAAAGTGAGGTGCTGTACCCTCTGGAGTCCCAGAGAGAAATGAGATGAATGGCTTCAGCTGGATATCCAGCTTGTGGGAAGCTTGCTAGGCAGGGAGGGACCATCTCAAGAGCTGCAGGATTGGACTCCACCAAGTGTACTCTCAGTAAAGTCTGGGTTATTATTTCTTGCTTCTTATGAATCTAAATATTATTGGGCTTAACAGCAAACAACTTTTGCTCTCCTGCGAACAATTTAGCAGAGCATAGAAGCATTGCCAGGTCACATTAGTACTTATGGAGTACCTTTCCCACATGGACATTGCTGGGTTTTGCCAGAGAAATCATCTACAATTGCCACAATCAGAGCCAAAAGCAAAACTTCCACTGCCCAAGCACGATAATTCCCTGTGAGACCTCAGCCCCACAACAGCCCTTGAAGGCAGCAATAGGCACCATCAGGCTTTCCTCAAAAGGATGCTGAACTAGTCTGTCATGGGAGTGGGTTACTGAGAAAAATTGGATAATTTTCCAACAGTGATTAATTAAGTTCAACCCTGAATGTGAGGTGAGGCTTCTACTAGGTATAGTGGCCTTCATGGTTTCTGTCCTGATATTTCATGGCCCCTCCTCTCCACCTACTTCATCTCTCCAAGCCAAAACAGCCTAGCAAAGGGCTGGAACACCCTGCCTCCTGCACGGCTGTCTGCACAGCCAAACCAGTACTGGTGGCAACACCCTTTTTCTTCAGCAAGAATCCAGCCTCACCTTCACATCCACAGGTGTGTTTGCAGTTAGAATGACTTTTATTGTTAGATTATGTGAGGCCCAAACCTCACTGCTGCCATGCTGGCCAAGCCACGACCTGGGCAGGGAAAGGGTTCCCAGTGAAGAATAAAGAGAGTAACAGAGTCCAGCAGAGCCACTGGTATTCATGGAAGTCCTCACATCATTCCCCTCACATCATTTTCCCAAGTGGGGGGAAAAAAAAATCAGTGATCTGATCTGCTCCCTGCACTTAAATCCTTCATTTGGATGCAAAAGGCCAGGCAGACTTGGGCAACATAATTTAAGAGTGTCTAGCCTTGTGCTTGGTAAATTGGGCCCATTATACAACCCCCTGTCTGTATCACCTTACATGTAGAGTACATATTGATGAAGGGGGATTTTTGCACACCGAATAACATCCATATGTTACTCAGGAGATATTTCCTGTTCTCAGTGCTGCTGTGTCATTAATTTTCCTGCTTGTTTTGACTGTTTATCTCTCAAGCTGAAGTGTCTAGAACCATGAAAGCCACAGCCAAGAAAAAGTCAGTAACATAATCATCAATGTTTATGATGGACACCCAGAGAAAAAAAATCCACCATGCAATGCCTTGTTTTCCACATAGCTCGGTAAGGGCTAGGGTGCCTTGGAGTTCTATTTTACTTCAGCTCCCTTCCCTTTTTCCTCCAAGCAGCAAGGGCACCTCAGAGCATTGAGGATTTTCTGGCCCTTTAACAATTCCCTTGTCCGCCAGACTTCCTCCTTTCATAGACCCCATGTGCTCCCTCCCCTCTCCCCCGCAGCTAGTTAATATGTGCCAAATCCTGACACCCTGAATGGGTTCCCAACGCCGACACTAATCACGTTTTCGGGAGCAGGTCAGCAGTGAAGGAGCTGAAATTCGTGTGAAAAAGTCCCCGGGATGGCCCCGGTGCCTCACACCTGCGTGCCCTATTCATCTGCACTGTTTACACATTGTCATCCACAATTAATTCTTTCCAGGGACGCTCCACTGCCTGCCCTCCCGTTGCACAAGGACCCCATTCTGAGCTGTTGTGTCTGTTAAATTGAGCATGGGGTGCTGCGATTAAATTAAGTTTTGTGGCGCTCTCTCTCCCTCCCTCCCCTTCTCTTTTCTCTCCGTTAATAACGATGCCTGATGGAAGGTTGCTGGCACTGGAGTAAAGAGGTAATTACAGGCACTAAAAGTAGGGGAAGAAAAGTTCCTATGTGGAAATGTGAATGGGGACATCTTTCCTGGCTAGCCAACTTTGCTCTCAGTGCGAGGCGGGAACCACAGCCCTGTGTGGTGACCAGGGTACAAGAAGGAGAGGAGGGCACGGGGCTGTGCAATGAAGCTCTCTCTCAGAGAAAGAGCAAGCTGGAAAAACTCAGGCTTGAGACAGACTGGCAGCCTATGAAGGGGTTAGAGCTGCCAGTATCACCCCACACAATAATGAAAAGACAATCAAATAGTGATGGAAAGAGATAAAGGCCAGGCACTTGAGGAAGCCCAGTATACTATCATTTTCCTGTTTTTGCTCCTGCGTTAAGTTGGCAAGTGGGGTTTATCACCAGGGTGTCTAAAGCAAAGTCAAAGAGTTATTTTTGCTGAAAGCAGAAACATGCAGCTCTCTGGGCAAGTGGAGAAGAGTGAATCTGGCTTTACGCCTTTGTTCAGGTGCTGGCAGGACTCACTACCGCAGTAGGGCTGCAGCCCTCTGGTGCAGCACATGAAGGGTCCCCATGACACGAAGAGCAGAGCTCAGACCCTTCCAGAAAGCAGCCTGGACTAGAGCTATGGCCAAGTTAAAAAGGAGCCTCTATTTGCTGTTTACCCATGTCAGACATAAAAAAAAGACCTGAGAATCTTCTCAAGTTCTGAGGCCCCAATATCCAATACACACATTAAACACAACAGAATTCATTGGCTACAAGCAAAGTCTTTTAAGGCTTGGAAAATAGCAGCCTCTCTGATTTTTATCCTATGCAAGAAAATTGCCCCTGCAAGAGAAAAATATCTTCATGTTGGCAATTAAAAATCCAGCCTCCTCATAAATACTGCTGTAAAATATTGTTGCATGCACATAAGAAATGTGCTGGAAAGCACGTGCTACATCCCCCTCTAGTGCTGAGCTACTACAGAATAACAACTTAGTCCTGCTACTGCTGTGTTCAGATGGAATGTAGACTTTTCTGCAGCAATCCATGATTAAGTCCCATAAAAGAACCAAGAAAGTGGCTGCCACATGTAAAGGCATCTTTATGGGATGTCTGCCCATTCACAGGGATTAAGAAGCTTGAGGGTCCTTAAAATGAGTAAGGTTTTAATAACTCCTAAATATCAGTATGAAGTCAGGGCAAATCTGTTTTGTTTTGCAAGTCTGCTTATTTATTCTGTGCTTCCACTTACAAATTAGAGAGCTGTACATGTCACATACCTGATCAACACCTGTCCCACGGCATCACAGGTCTCTAGTGCTTTGTACAGAGCCGTACCTGAGGGAAGCAGCCCCTCCAAGAGCTGTAGTCACTACCCTACCAATCATCCTCTATCACAGCAGCCATGGTCCCAACAGGCCTTAGGGAAGGAGCCTGCCTGAGTCAGACAGGGAGTGCCAGCTTTGAGCAGCTGCCTGTATGCCACTGCATCAGCCCATCTCCCTGTCTGCACCCACACGGACAGTCAGACTTCACACCAAGGTCATGAGTCTTGCGTGTCTCCCAGGCACGTGACAGCTCACACCAAAGCTATTCAGACTGCCAAGTCTCACTTCTGACACATGCAAAGCAATGTGTTGGATATAGCAGGCTCCCCTATGCTTGGGAAGCAGACCTCTTTGTGTGGTCAGTCTGCATTTACCTTGTATCCCACTTGGGGATCATCTCGGCTTGTTAGCAGGTGAGGGAAGAGCCAGGGAGAGGTGAAGCATCAGGGAAAGGGCACTGCACAACAAGTGCTGACTGACTGTGTCCGCTGATGGTTTACAGTGCCTAAAGAAGGTCCTGGGGACTGGAAAGAGCAGAGGCAGGCCAGCTTCAGCAGGTCACCTGGGTCAGTTGGGCAGAGATCAAGATTCACAACCAGCAAGGGCAGCAGATGTGGGTGCAGCTGGCATCCTCAGCTGGAGCAAAGCAGCAGGCACAGCACCAGCACCATGCTTCTACTTCCATACTTCCTCAGCCAGCTGACACAGCTTGCTTGTACAGCCCTTCCAACATGGTACTACAGGCACAGAGCACACAGATTTTAGCAGCAGCAGCCGTGGTCTCTTGGTAAAAACACTACCACTCAGCAGGAGAAGAGTGATTGAGCCAGAAGGCTGCTGTACCAGCCAGCCACGCTGCGCCACCAGCTGCAAGCACTCTCCCAAACCTCCACTCTCTGTCCAGCCTTAAGGAGAAAAAAGCCTGACCCTTCTTTCCAGGTGAGTAAAATCTGCTACAGAACAGTTGAACAAAGGTGTTCAAGCAACCTCGGTGGCAGGTGATGGGAGCAGCCCTGCTACAAAAACTTGAACCAAAGGCTCATATTTACATTATTTTCTGGAAGCAGAACTACAAGTACTCTTAGTAATATCATTATCACAAAACCTGCAAGCTGCCTACCACCCTTTCTTCCCACTGAGACCAATGGGACCAGAGGATATTCAGCAGATTATAGTGCTTGCCAGGTTAATAAACAATTTACAGAAGGATGCGTGGTTTTGAAGTGCTCTATAAATATATATTAATCAATCATTAAATAATTAAGATAATTCTCTGCTCTTTTTCTCTGGCACTCCAAGGTTGATAGATGCTCCTATAGCAACGGAGGAGCAGGACTGATGGCGGGGGAATGCAGGGCTCGGGGAGGTGATGCTAGCGTGGGACCTTTGCTCTCAAGCCCTCCAAAAGTCACACAGGGCAAGCGGAAGGGGGCTGCGAGAGGTGACATGCAGGAAGGAGGCTTTCAATTTTAATGGAAATTCTTACGATGACAGTCTATGCAAATAGGTACATGAAAGAGGAAAGGAAACAGACTGGGGGAAGGGGGAGAGAAATTAACCCCGGTTCAGATTTCAAAGCAAAGCCAGGAACGATTTTTGGACCTAAGAATAGTTGCAATGCACCTTGTTCTCCTTGGGCTAAAGCCCTGCGTAATGCTGAATGCTGAGGCTCGGGCTCTGAAGTTACTACGGGAGGGGGGAGGGAGGCAGCCTGCACTGCTCAGGAGATGCGGCTGTCCAGGCTGCAGCTCCATCACCTTTATGGTTCCTTTGTGTCACCAAAAGGGACTATTTAACAAAGGAGCTGTCCTCCTGCTTTTGCAGGGCCCTTGCAGTTGTTTTGCAAATGAGATTGCTTGATTGGTGAACAAAATCAGAGATCTTTTGAAGCTGTTGCCCAGGAGAGGGGGAGGGCAAGGGGTTCAATTATCCCCCCCAGTAAGTAGTAAGGCCTGCCTAGTCCTATTGAGAGCTGCTGGGAATGAACCAAAGCAACTTTTGGATCAACTTTTAGGTTAAATTTGTCAGAAATCTCAGGAAGACACTACAGCCACTTCCAGAAAAGAGCTAAGTCTGCCAATGTCCTAGAAGAAACTCTTATTCCTATCACATCCCCCTCACCCACCTTGGAGACAGCAAAGCCAGAGGCTGTCTTGGCTTCAGTCAGCCCCTCACATGGGGTGCTTCTTTAGCTTGTTGGAAAAACCACTCAAGTGACAGCTTCACTGCTATGTTCAGGGGACCAGCCTGCACCCTTGAGGGGCCTGTTGGTGTAGGTCGCATCAACACCTAATTCAGGTGTCCACTGGGACATCTCCTTTTTTAATCAGAAATCAGCTTCTGCAGCACAAGTGCCTGTGGGATGACGGGGACGCTGCTGACAGGAAATGAGGCTTTGATGGGGGTAAACCGGAACTGAGCACTTTGCTCCAACTGCACCCAAGTTTAATGTTAGTCGAGTTCTGCATCAAAATGAACTTTCCTGAAAAGGCCTCTGTCCTTTCCTGTGTGTGGGGCTTGTGGCTGAACTGCATTTACTGGGAACAACGTGGACCTTGCCCATGCTTTATGGGAGCTGCACAGAACTCCCAGGGAGAGCAGCCCAGAGGAGAGAATGGGACCCAAACCCAAGGAAAGGCACTGTCTACTTTAATGTTAAGCAGACTTGAAATGAAATGTTTCATGTCAGTTCAACAAATTGAAACAAAACATTTCTTCCTCAGAAATGTCAAAATGCTTCACTTTGATCCAAAAAATGTCAAAACAGAACACGGAGGCATTACTGAACATGACTGTTCTAATTCCAGGAAACCACTTTTCCTATTTTTTTTTTTTTGTCTCAGTTTGTTCTGTTCTGGGAAATGGAAATTCAAAATTTCACTCAGCTCTACTTAGAGCCATTTATCAGAGGAGGGACCAGTGTTGTCTGTACACACGTGTGTGTGAGCACTCTTACTCGCACACGCAGTACATCCTCTGTGCCTTTCAGTGGCATCCCAAGGCCTCTCTCCAGTCTGTTTTCACCCATATAGCTGCCAGACCTCCAGCCCATGGCCAAGGACGCCCTTCAGCTTGCAGGAATTCCCAAGTGCCTGGGCATATTCAGTATAAGCGTGCTGCAAACACAAGCAGTGGCTCTCCACAAGGTATCCTAAAAATAGGGTGGTTAGGGCTGGCACAGCCATCACTGCCATCACTGCAGGGTTTGCACAGAACCAGTTCCCTTTTATAGTCCCCCTGCTCTCAGCCAGGGCAGGCATAAAGTTTGATCTGAAATGTTTCAGACCTCAAGGTTTGGTGCCAGTGTGACTAGCAAGGAGCCGGTGTGAATAATCCCCTGCTCGGGGGAGAAACGCTAAAAACAGCACTTACTGAAAGAGGTGAGGGAATGGTGTGGGAATTCACAACTTTAGTATCATTTGGCCGGTGGTCTTAATTTACATTGCTGAGGATTATGGACCCTGTCCCTGAGCATGGTTGAGAGCACGCTAATATGGAGAAGGGTGACTATGGCTCTCTTGCACTGGTGGGATAGTTGACATGACCAGACTATATATGTTCACTTTAACCCTCTGGATCAGACTGTCCAGGATTGGGGTCCACACTCCTCTTCTGCTAGACTGTCAGCAGCTATTTCCTAGGTTTCCCTGCTACAGGCCAGTTGTTCATTGGTGCCTTCATCTGGCAGAACGTTTTTGTATCTTGGTCTCTCCCTTATTTGGGGAAAAGCTTCTTGAAAGTATTTTCCAGTAGGCATTACTGCAAAAGCAGCAACTCTCATCAGCCCTGGACTTACAGTGTTGCACAAGGAGATATATTTCTCTCATTTTATATAAATAACCTCTAATAATAATTCATTCCGCTAATTCTCTGATTCTCTCCAACTCTTCCAAACTCATCCACCCTCTAAGCATGTAAAAATAAATGGTAGGAACAATTCATGTTGCGTCTACAGCTAAACAAACTCTCTTGGGTTCCACTGTTGCCCAAACAGTACCCTCCGGACTTACACCCTGTGGGTTGGCAGTAGCTCAACACTTGCAGGCTCTCTCAGAGGCTTGGATTTGATGCAAAATCAGTCTTCCCCCTGAGACCTTGCAATCTTTTCACAAAGCTCCAGCAAAAGCCTAAAAGAACATCCAGAAGGCCTTATCTATCACCAGTCTGTCCTGGGCTGTGGGAGGAGAGTGGATCTAAGATGGGCTGGCTTCCAGGTTATGATTGTTCCCGCCTCCTAAGAACAGCTTGCAGCAGCCTTGCCAATTGCTAGGATGCATCCCTAAATATGGGAAGGTTTTATGCCTTAAAATGTGATTCAGATGATAAAGAGACCTTCCTTTTAGGGATAAAAGTGTAGTGATATTTCATGGAAGCTGTATATCACCCTTGAGAACCAAGGCACGCATTTTTTCAAGAATAAAAGATAATAAGATAAAATAAAGAATAACCACAGGACCAGAGGAAATCAGGATATAGGTTATGTTCCAAAAGTCTCCCCATTGAAGCTTTGGATGTGCTTTGTGGTCATCATCCCCCTTGAAGACTATTTCAAGGCCTAATTAATATGTGGATCACGAGTGTGGCTGTTACCATAGGCACATAACTAATCAAATGGGGCCTAATTATGTATATTACCCAATCTGGCACTTTGGGAGCACTTCAGTGATGATTCCTCTGCTTGTCTGACAAATAACATGATTATTCAGTAAGCTGCATATCTTTTAGTGTTGTATTTTTGTTCTTTGATAAGAAACTGTCTAGCAAACCAGAAGTACTTTTCACTTGCAAAGGCACAGCTAATGTTAGCAACAAGATTCAATTAATTATGTTTAATGAGCTAATAAATATAGTTAGGACTCTGTGCTATGTTCAGTCACCCTAAGAAAACACTTCATCATTAGTCACCAAAAATGAAACTGTCTTTCTCTTTCAAGGATGAGAGCACTTTAAAACTTCAGTTTAAGATTAAACTACAATGCAATTTGCTCTAAAAATAGATTTTTAAGTTGATGCTTGTCTCTAGGACTGAAAACAGAATCTTTATAAATATCTCAGATTTATGGGAGAAGCAAGGAATTTTTCAGGAACGTGTCAGAAACAAGTTGGTGATGTTCATTCTTATGCCCTCACTATATGAAAGAGTGTGGAAGGTTGCTGCTTCTCCCACCCTGCTACAATACTCCCTGGCACAACAGAAAACAAGGCTTTTCCTGTGACATCCATGGAAGGAAGGAGATTGGCAGCAGGAGGACAGTGGGATGGGTAGTGACAGAGCCTGCAGAGTTGAGCCATGTTTTAAATCATTTATGACAATGAGCTGGTAGACAAGACAGGAGCCATTCAGACTGGAGTCAGCAGGAGTCAAGCTTTTGAGATAAGCGGTCTTACCTGCACAGGTACTGCTGCATGCAGCTTCGCACTTTCCTTCTCTGTCTTTCTGCTGACTCATTACTCACATAGTTTTCTCTTATGTATATTCATGGAAAGCACAGAGAAAGGTCCCTCTGGAATTTGCCCCCACTCCATGTTGGTTTACCTTCCATCCCCATCACTCTCACACATCTTCCAGGAGAAGGTCACATGGTCAGGAGAACCTGCCAGTTTGAGCAGCCTCTTACTTCCCTTTTTCCGTGCACTGAACAGATAATGCAAGGAGAAAGAGAGTTTGATATATATGAGGTGACCAGAAGCACACCACATTCCATGCTTTTCTTCCCACAACAAGAGTTCTTCAAGTCTGTGAGAGACAAATGTGTGAAGTGTGGCATTAAGACATTGGGTACAAGAATGATGACAACTGTTGAGCTGCAGCAGAACTAGTGCAACAGAATAAGAAACCACCCAAACTGCAAGGTCAAGACAAACAATGTGATATACCAGAGTCAGCAATGACTACGTAAGATCATGACAAGAAGACTGAGGAAGTACCTGATGGGATCACCTATGTGATGTCCAGATGAGAGATCACTGATACAAGCACAAATTGTGGCAGGTTGACTTCGGGGAAACTCTTTTGGAAACCCATAAGTGAGCCCAGTTGCTGCTCAGAGAGAAGGCAAGGACCCTCTGCCCTTGCAGCCCCAGTGTGGACAGATGAAAGATCCCCAGGTCAGGGCCGGTTGCTCACTGTCATCAGCACAGGTAGCCTGCCCCTGATCACCAGTCAGGTGGTCTGCAAGGACATTACCTGGTGTGGCCGTGCTGTGTTGAGAGGTGGTGGTCCTGCTCCAGCTGGTCGTTTAGCATGTGAATGAGCCAGTGTGATTGGTGCTTGTATGGCTGCCACTGTAACACTTAGATGCTGTTTGTGTATAATTGAAGTATTAGCAATAAAACATGTAGTAGCAGTTGGAATAAGGGAATCGTGGTAAAAGATGGGATCATTCAATATTCACCATGTTGCCTGTGAGCCAGGGGTCTCTCTGCAAATGGGTTTTGAAGTTCACAGCTTCAGTTGCTCTGTGACACCAGGCACCACACAGCCTTGTCTCCCTCCCCCAGCACTCACATCATTAAAAATAATTAAACTGTTGTCCCATGGTGTCCAGGTGTCACCAGACCTGGTAAGTCTCACCTCTAACTACCCGCTCAGCTGTACTGCAATAGCAGCACTGCAGATGCTGCCCATGGGGCTCAGCCTTCTCCCACCAAAGCACCGGGCGAGCTGCTGGTTGGGCACCCCCAGCTCCCCTCAGCTTCCCAGTGCACAGTAGGGAGCCACAGATTATAATCAGCATCGCCCTGCCACAGGTCAGCACATCCAGCTCTCTGCATTTTCCCTTGTTTGTCTTTTCCTCAGCCTCCATTTTCCTCCAGATCTCTTTGGTGTACCAATTAATCCAGAGGGTTTTCATTTACTTGGGCCGCCCAAGCCAGCAATACATGAATACCCCCCACAATCACTGCCAACAGCTCATAATACATTTTAACTGCTCCTTGGCCTTTGATGTGCTAGCCTTCTGGGCAACATTATCATTACCCTTTATATACCTCCATAGGTGAATGCTGCACAGAGGCTTGCACATGTTAAGTGAGTTTGCTTGTGTCTGAAATAAAGTGTGCTGTCCTAAGAATCATGCATGAATTGTGCTCTCTTTGCTAGCAAAACCCTGAACAAGCCCAAAATAAACACCAATAGTATACTGGGCTCTGGAGAGCTTGTTTTCAAAGTGGATGAGCAAATATAGGAAGAAACAGGACTTTGGTTTGAGGCACTTACCTAGGAAGAGACCTAATCAAGATAAAGAAATCCTGGGAGTCTGAAAGTGCGGGCACCCTGTCAGGGTGAGCAGATAGCACACATGCACGTGCTGGAAAAAAAAAAAAAACAAAAACACCATTCTAGCTGAAGCATCAGATACATCCAAATTCAAGAAAATAGAATGAGTGATTTTTAGGGTGCCAGGGGCATTGCAGTCCCAGACTGTGGCATTCTTCACAACTTCGGAGCCATTTACAGTTTTGAGGGCTCTCTTAATGGAAATAGTTTTACAATTGCATTTCTCAAGGAGCATAAATCAACAAGGGTGGTGTCAGGCTGACAATCTGGAAGGGCACTGGGCCCAGACAGGAAAATGTGCAAGCACTGAAAGCCCAGAAAGCTTAGTTGAAGATGGTACAGGGTAGTCAAGGGTGTTCTCCAGTATCCACACAGGTGCTTACAGTAGGGGCATGCAGAAACAAGCTCCCTGTAATAAGCTGGTTTAGTGGGAAATAATGGGTACACAATGTTAATATGGGTGCACACACTGAGGCCAGTGGAGGTGGACCAAAGTAGTTTCTAAGGAGAGTTTTCAGAGCCTCTGAGCCTAGCCAAGCTGTGGCCTCTGAACTTGCCATCTCTGACAAATGGTGATAAGCAGCTCCCCCACTCACCATGGTCATCCTAGAGCTGCAGAACAAAGCCCTGCTCATCATTGCCCTCCTGTATCCAGAGGGTTGATATTTTACATTTTATAATTCAAAACTAGCTTTGATTAGGCAGCCCAAAGCAGAATTTCCTTATTGCAGGCATTATTCTGTAAAAGAGGCACTGAGCTGTGCCCATGCAAACAGCTTGCTGCAGCAAGCAACCTCCAATCCCCCAATTCTGCAAGGGACTCATGCTGGATTAAACTAGGACTACCCCAAAAATCTGGAAGGGAGGCAGAGGAAGCGACCACTTGCAGCATGTTGCTGTATCAGGTCCGTAAAATAGAAATGAGCCTTTCCCCAGTCCCCCTGAAAGCACTAGGGGGTAAATAGGTCACATAGAGGAGCTATTAAAACAGGTCCAGGGGGAATGTGGTTTCAAGCAGGGACACAAAACAGTGGGCTGCCATTTTGAAGCAACTAGAGATCAGGGTGTTCGATGATGTGGCAAAAACCAGTCAGAAGATACGACCCTCACTCGCAGGATAAATGGGCCCCTGAGAGTTCATTGTGAGGTGGCTGCTGATGGGCAAAGCCAGCACTGAAAAACATAAACTGCGCCTTCTAAAAGTATGCAGAAATAGCACCCGAGGGAGGGTGGCTCAGGGCAGGAGAAGCAGGGGGAAGAGACTGGCATTGTCGCTGCATTCCTGCGGGGTTTTGGGGAAAACACCATGCCTTTTCATGCCATGCTGAGAGCAGGGTCACAATGAGAGCTCTGCTTGCAGGAGCCACAGTGCCGTGCAAACAAGCCCCCAAAGAAAAGAGCCCCTTCCCTTGATGAGCCTCAGGGAACATCACATCCCTCCAGCAAGGTCTGCAGGCTGGAGACAACCCTTCAAGCAAAGCTATTGGTTTGTGGAGAAGGAGCTGCACACCCAGGCTGCAACTGAGCTGGAGACAAGGGGTACTGCTGCTCCTGGTGAACCCCAAGGTCCTTTCCCATTGGGACAGAGGGCTTCAAGACCTCAGCCTCTGCCACTGGAGTGATCCCAGCCACCACTGCCCTCCCAAGGCCCCAGAGATGGAGAGGGTTTCCCAGTGCAGGAGATGCCAGCCAAGAAAGAGGTGTGGAAACGGTTAAAGTAGCTGGTAAATAAAATTCCAAGTGGAAAAACATGATGTGGGCAGAGGAAGACATCCTTTCCAGCCCTGCCAACCACACACACAAAAATTATCATCCAGAGAATCATGGCTTTAAAAATCACAAGGGACTTTGTTCTGCTTTTTTAAAAGAAATTTATGAATATTCACGTTTTCCCAACTGTACTCCAATTTCCTCAACTTTCTGATTGCATTTTCAAACTTTTCTCCAAATCCCTGAGGGCTACAAACATCTTCATTTTTTTAATGTATAAAATAAAGATGAGAAGCTCACCTAATGCCTACAGTTTAGGGGCAAACAGCAAAGATGAAAAGAGTTATGCTAAAATGAGGAGAATAGGAAATACTAGCGATCCCATGAACACCCTGCACTGTACATGTGTCTCTTCCCAAGCGTTGTGCATAAAAACCCCAACATTCAGAAGATATTTTGCTGTTTTAACAAACATCACACTGCTGAAGTGCTTTATTTCCCAGCATGAAGAGCAGGTCGTCAGTGACATTCTGCCTCCAAAACCAATGGGTTTTGCCACCTAAGACTGCAGAAAAGGTAGAACTGAGGCTGCTTCCCCAGGCTAAGGGGACCAGAGGAGCACACAGTTTCCAAGAGCATGTTGTGCGCTAGGAGTTGCTTCTGTTCATGGAGCAGGGAAGGCTGGGAATCATTACCCATCATCAAACCCAGACCTGAACCTTCCATGTTTAACCTGATGCATACAGACATGTATTGCCCCAAAGGGGCAGGTGGGTGCCATCCAACTTACTTCATCTCCAAAGGCACTGAAAGAACTGTTGTATGTCTTTAGAAGGATACCTGTCTTACAGAGCGGATAGACTGTGGTAAATATGCCAGCTTGTAAAGAGCTCAGAGGTCCTCCATGATTAAAGGCTGACCTGAGTGCAAAATCACTGTCATGCCTCTTGGAAGGATCTGGCTTGTACCAGCCTGGCTATCGATTGGCACACTTAAGAGAACATGATACTCGTTTGCACTGATCTTGTTAGCTTTATTTACTGTAACACTCACTGAAACATCCCCTTCTAGAGATAATGGCTTCCTTTGGCTGCTGTCAGAGTGAACAAATGAAATAAAAGCATGCCGCTAATAATTGTGTGCTACTCTAATTAAAACAAGACAAAAGCACTGCCCTGCTGGGTTTGGCTCACCATTGCCTGGGTGCTGGAACAAGCCCGAGCTGGGATAAGGGGCTGACCACAGGAACGCCAGTAACTGGAAGACAACAGAGCCTAATGCACCAGTAGAACTCAAAGCCATGAGGTTTCTGCCAGCCGAGAAACTCAGCAAAACATCCAGGAGAGCAAGGGATATGTTTGGTATCTGAACCAGCATCCAGCCACCCAAAGGTGCTGCTTTAGGCAGAGCTCAGCCCATGTGGGCCTAAGAAGCTGCAAAAGATGAAGGCAGATGGGTAAACTATGCAAGTAAGCAAAGGCTTTTCAACAAGCAGCAGGACTTTAGCAGGATGGTGGAAAAGAGGCAGTAATTTGCTTGCCTGCATCTTACAGCAGGGGTAAGCAAGGAAATAGGTCCAGCTCCTTTTCCCCTGCGAGCAAGCACCATAACCTCTGCACATCCTGCCTTTTCAGGGTGAATCAGTATCCCACCTCAGTGAGTGCAAGTTGAAGAAAAAGGGAACAAAATAAGTAGGGGGGGAAAGAGCAAAAGGCCCCCCCAGCCCAAATTAAAAGCAGTGACATAATCACATCACTGTGCACTCACAGAGCTTGCCCTGTAAACAAACAGGTAAGCATATCCAAGTACTGTTGTACAGCCAGATACGTAGTAGTCCAAGACTGACCCAAGGGTGACCAGGCTTCAAACATCCTCTGGGACATGTTTTCAGGTACCCCACCTCAGCCACAGTGCTGCCTTATGAAGCCCTGCTTTCCCTCATGCCCACTTGGGGTGCTCCCTCCGGTGGCAAACTCAGGGTGCCCCAGTGGGCTATGGAAGTTGATCTTTCACGTTGACCTTTCTGTGGCTGCTGAGAACTGAAGCAGGATTAAAAGGAAAACCTTCTGTTGCAAGAATGTGCTATGTTCACCTCTCATTAAGCTTGGATCACTTCAGGAGGTTTTCCCATTGCTTTTCCCCTGCAGGAGACAGTGATAGGGCAGGGAGAAAAATCTAGATCAACCCCACCCATTCCCTCAATTACTTTCTTGGTCCTGAGGCTCATGAGTAAGTGCACTGTGGCTGTTGCAGCCATTTTTGCCTCTCGGGGAGCTCTTCACTAGTAAGCAAGCTAACATGTCCTCTTCTTGAAGCTTCTGATGCACTTATGAGAGATACACACAGGCTTGCTAATACACGCAGTCTGCAGCTTCCCTGCAAAGTCTGTGAGGAGCCACAAGAGAGAAATGATCACTTCCAGGCACTGCAAGCAGTGATGCAAGAATGTCGAAGCAGCAGGCAACAACCAGACAGACCCATGGGCTCCACATTGGCAGCACCACTCTTGCTTACTAGCACTGTAACTCCAAAGGATAGGCTTGGTCCTACAACAACATGCACACACTTAAACACAGAATGGTTTTGGTCTGCATTACTTAAACTGTTTATCCTTTCTGTTTTCATGCTGGGGAGCATGGCTGCTGAAGGCTTCACTGCAGAGTTGAGGGACAATACTACACGGAGACCAACATGTAAATGGATAATTTACCTGAATTATTTTGCAGGTGAGGACGAAGATTTCCAAGTGACTCTAGCTGCTTGGTTGCTGGCTGGAGCATTGAGCTACTTACTGCTCAGGCAGTTTCCATAGCTGTGTCAGGACCTAGGCTTTGCTGGCATCTTATCAACACCTGCTGAGACACTGAGGAATACAGGATACTCTCCTTCAGTGCTGGGAGAAAACCCACTGGGTCCTAGCACGCAGGCATCAAGTTGAGTGGCTCTGCTGCACTGCTGCTCTGTGTTCGCCAGAGCACCTTGCTTGGGGTGAACCCCTACCATGTAGCCTGGCCTTTACATGCCGCTTAGAAGTCTCCCACACAGACACCTGGGGACTTGTTTTCACAATTAAACCCCAGTGGCAGTTTCCATGCCTTCTTGACATGGGGATTTCTCACCCTTTTAAAGGCAAATTTGTCTGCCCTTCAGATGGGAGCTTGGGGAGCAATGGGAGGGGAAAGACTGGTATGAGTCCGCCATCTTACAGACCTTCTTGTACTCCACTGGGGTTTGCATAAGAGTCTTGGACTCTTTCATTAGCTATTTCTGATTGCCTTATTTCTTACTTCTCACTAGCCACCTCAATTATTACGAATACCTTCATCACATAGGAAGGAGAGTTAGTTCATGTCACTAATGGAGAGGTTTAGAGCTGCAGAGCTAAAACTCAAGTTTACTCAAGTGAAATTATTTAAACGATAAGCATTGATGCAAATGAAGCACACTCACCTCAGCTCAAGGTATAATTGCCCTTTGCAGGTGTATGGCATCCACAGCTAGAAGCTGGGCAAGGGACTAGGAAACATTCTGCTGCCCAATCAGCTCTCCCAGGCTTGTGCCAAAGAGGTTACTCACAGGATCCATAGAAAACACAGTATTTTCTGAATTGTTATCACCCTGCAAAGGTCAGAACAACAGCAGACAAGGCTTGTTTCTCCCATGAAGGTAAGAGCAATAGTCAAGTCTATATGGATTCTATACAGGCTAAGGAAGGTCCTGCTGGCCTGCAGACAGCATTTTACCAAAGCTTCAAGGAAACTTAAGCAATTTTTTACGAAGCTATATTCAACATCTGGTTCCTAATGAAATGAAACAATCAAGATGAACTAGACCCACGAGTTACATAGTTAATGGCTGACTACAATAGACAATAAACAATAAATACCTCTTTTTCCACAGCAAAAAATAAGCACCATGGACATAAATACACTTCTTTCTCTGGAGTTCCCCCCTAAAACATCCATCCTCGAGGTGAACCTGCTCCAGCACCATGTTGAGACCCCTCCTGCAGGCAGGGGTAGCAAAACCAACTACTCTCTGTAGCCAGAACACAGGGTGCCCCTTGTGCTCCCTTCAACCCATCAGCAGTGGGGTTTCTGCCCCATGCCTGCAGACTGCTCTCCATTAAGGGAAAACCAAGCCATTCCCATGTATCACCACGTTGTACTGGCTGCTAGGGGCTCCTTAGGGAACTAGAGAACCTATTGCAGCAGCCAGAAATCCATGGCAACCTGTGTTTGCTAAGCATAAAAATCACCCTTCTCCAGAAGCAGGGCTCTGCCTGAAGTAACTTAAAATCCCTTAGGGTAGCAACACTACCGAAAGGACATGACAGGACCCTTTCCTGCCACCAAGGCCCTTTGTCACTTCACGGCGTTGGTGGAAAGCCTTGCACTAGAAATCTGGAGAAAGAAGCAATGTATGGGAATCATAGAGATGTTGGTCTCAGTGGTCAAAGTGCCTCTGAGCAGCTTTTCTCCCTCCAGAGCTCCCCACACTGCTGTGGGTATAAGCAATGCCCACCTGACCAGCAAGCTCACATTTAAAACAACCTCCTTACACAGCAAGCTTGTTTTTCACTGCTGACCAACCAGAGCATGCTCCAGCTGACAGTGTCAAGTCCTCTCTGGGTCTCCAGCTGAGATGAAGCTGTCAGTAACATCACAGGAGGGTGCAATGGGTCCTGTCCCCCCTCGGCTGTTTAAAATAAGTGTCACTAAATCAGACAGATGCTGGCACTGTGTCTCAGCAGGCACTAATTTAGCCCATACAGAGTGCTCCTATATCATTTGTTCTGGGCACAGCTTAATTGCAAAATTAATTATTTTCCTATCAAACAGAATTGTAGAAGAGGGGAGCCATAGGCTGATGGGTGATAATGTGATCTGAATAAATAAAACCAACTTTGACTCCTGTCTGTGCTCAGGACCACTAAAAGAGTGGTGCGGCTGGGGCAGGAAGCACAGCAGAGGGGAGTGGGGCACAGATGTCACCAGGAAGACAGGGGTGCAAGGTCCCATCCGTGCTGTTGCAGGGCACTGGGATGGGGCCCTCATCCATGCCAGGATGCTGCAGCAGATACAGCAGGGCTGTGAACTGCAAAATCACACCTCTGCCCATCTTCAGTACATCCCAGCGGCTGCAGGAGGACTCCAGGACATGCTGCCAGTATTATGGCAGGCCTCTCAGCCCTGCTGCAGGGAGCCAGCAGGACCATGCAGAGCCGGGGGGGCATCTCCAGGTCCTTCACCTTATCCCACTCTAGATGCGGCTCTTCTCCATGACACACCAGGAAGCTGTGCCCAAAATGGAGCTGGCATGGCAACACAATGGCGCCTGACATGGGGGTATGGAGAGGGGAGTGTGGCTGTCACCGTGGCATCAGGCTGCAGCTGCTCTGTCCAGTGGTACATGGCAACCTGTGTCCAGACTGCTCCATGCCAGATGGTGAGCGGTTTGCATCTCAAGACAAGCTCATTCAATCTGTTCTCATTTCTGACCCTGTCTCTGGGGGTTCAGACACAAACAGAATTAACAGAACAAGATGCCACCCCAAACACATAGCTTCTTCTATGACAGGGCAAACCAGACCCAGGTTTATTTGGAGGGCATGCTGCTGAAGTGGTCTGCATCCTCAGGTGATGATAGAAGTGAAAAAACGTGGATAGGACCAAAACAATGGCAAGCGGAAGACACAGCTGGAAGTTGTGATTGTCTCTGCAGGAGCCCTCACTCCTCAACCTTGACAGCCACTCCAGCATGGTGCCCACCACATGGGTGAGCAAATTCCCCCCAAATCACACAGAAATGAGCAAATTAATTAGCAATCGTAAAACTGTACAGTGACAAATCCTTACCTGAGCCAGAGGGACACCAGATGCCTGGGTAATGTCTAGGGTTGTGGGCCAACAGAGTGTGAAGTCTGGCACAAATCAGGTCACCGCTGCTCCTGTCAGGCACATTTGCTGAAGCACAGCCTTCGGGCAGCCACTGTCGGAGCTCAAGTCACGTTGAATTCTGCACTAACACAGAAAAGGTGACAGACCTCAGCTCCCCACCACTGAAAGGGTACCTGAAACATTGAATACCTGAATGCATGAAGCTGTGTTATGGAAAGACCGAGAGCTGCTTGTGTGTCTATAAAAAATAAGAAGCCCTCAACACAGCTCGTTCTGAGCTCCAACAGGAAATCTGCAAACTTGTGCACACTTTTTGCTTTGATATGCCCTTTAATGCCTCAGGCTTGTTACGCACCCTATGATGCCTGTTGTATTAGACCGTATCTCTGAGCCTGGGAGTATCTCACTTAAAGAAACATCTAAGCGGCAGCGCCTACGGCGAGACTTCGTTGTTTTATCAGCTCTTTCATCGAGAGAGCAGCGAAGCTCTGGCCATGCAACCACTGCCCTCAAGTGGCATGAGCCGCGCAGGACCTTTCAGGAAGCTCCTTAGCAGAGCAAGGACTCGGGCAGAGGCAAAGGCCGGCTTGAATGCAGTTGGGCTGTGAGAGGAAAAAGGGAGACAGTTTAAACGACGCGTAGAAATTTACCTTTTAAGAACCGAGCCCATGAAGCGGTCGAAGGAAGGAAAAGGCACACTTTGCCCAGGGATAAAACTAGGTGCTCGCTTGGCAAACAGGTACCTTCTCCGAGGCCAAAGCCACCTCCAAACCACGGTGGCTGATGTGGTCCATCATGGGCTACCAGCAGCCTGCTCCTTCCTGCAGCCCTGCTCCTCAGTGGTCCCATGCCAGGTCCCACCATAGGGAGCAGCATCTTTAGAGCTGAGATGCAGCATTTTGGCCATGTCTGAATGCAAATCCCCAGATCCAGTGCCCACGTAAAACAACTGTGTGTCCCAGCATGAATAAGGTGAAAAAATGATTCTATTCTGCTTCTCTGGACCAGTCTCTCTGTTGGCTCTCATGGCGTTTCCTGTGTTAATCACAGGGAAGCAGCAGGAACACTTGAGCAAACAACTAAAAGACATTTTTGTTTCAGTTATTGGGGTAAATGAAACATTTGTCTACAGCCCTGCAAAGAGAAAGGATGAGAGTGTTACAACATCACCATTTCAAAACCCTGAGCTGCGGTGAGCTTATGGGGAGAGGGCTCTAGGCGCTGCTCAGACAGTGATGCTTTGTAACAGCTTAATTGTCTGACTTGACCCTTCTTGCATCTTCTGACAAATCTCAGCCTACAGCCAAAAGGCAAACATGGTGATAACAAGCATTTCCTTAGGAAGGCTGGGGATCTGCAGGAAAAAAAAAATGAAGGAAGGGATAGAAAGAAGGAATTGCTGAGGACTTTGCTCCTGTGCTTTCTCTTAGCTCCTTATGGATCTTGGCCATGCCCTACTTGAACAGCCCCTACTTGTGGCTGAAAGGTGCTGAAGGGCAAACACGTGCATTACTGCAGACACCTCCTCCCACTTGCTTTGCCAGGGCCCCAGCAGTGAGGCCAGGCAGTACCACAGGGACATGGAGGTCTCCAGGCACCACCTGTGATTTATGGGAAGGGCCCATGTCCCCAGGCATGGCAGTGTGGTGCTCACAGGGCTGTCGGAGAAGCCATGGACATAGGTTTGTGGAGGAACTGGGAGCTGCTGCCCTGCTGTTGGCACTGCTCCTCCCTGCCCAATGGGAAATGCCTGCACTGGGCTCCAGGATTGTTGTTGATGCTTTTCTGACCTGGCTACCAGCCTGGAAAACAGTTTCCAACCAAAGCGAGAGCAAGCAGAGAGAAACAGGGAGAATGGCTCCAACATTCCTGCCTGCTGCCAGCAGTGTTTCCAAAGCAATGGAGCTGGGGAGGCTGAGCCTGCTGAGCTCCCCAGTGAATAGCAGTGATGCACACATTATAATGCCCTTCAGCAAACGGATTGATCTCAGCCAGATTGCAGCAAACCTCTGTGGTTAAAATCCCCTCCCCAGTCCTGTAACACAACAGTCATATAACAAATTTGCATCTCCACAGGCTTTTAGAACCAAGCTTTATATTCTGCAGGCAGAGGACAAGATTTACAAGGGGGAAAGACTTTCTTGAAGCAGAAGGACCAAAGAGAGCTGTAAGTCACCAAATTCAGCCAAGAAGGGATGGAGCAGCAGGTAATCTCGCTGAAGCCTCCTACAACCACATCCACAAGCATGTAAGGTAACAGCATTCACTTTGCCCTAGTTTAACATGTTTAGTTCTTTTAGAATCCCGCGCCAGACTTAGGGGTGCGCTTAGGTTGATTTGAAGACAATAAATGCCTTAAATGAAAGTAAAACCTGCAGAGGCATCAGGGACTGTGGCACCTGGGGTCAAGGTAGGCAATGTGCCATTCCCCAGCATGGCCAATGCAGAGAAGCGCATCCCCTCTACAGCCAGGGACAGGAGCAATGGGGGATGCACAGAGCTTAGCTGGAGCAACTGAAGTGTCCTGGGTTCAGCAGTAGCAGTCATTTTTCTCCTTCTTAGTAGGTGGTGCAGTGCTGTGGTTTTGACTTTCAGCCTGGGAACAGCACTGATAGCACCAATGTTTTTAGTTGCTGCTCAGCAATGTTTGGTCTGACCAAGGACTTTCTGAGGCTCATGCTCTGCCAGGGAGGAGGGGAAGCCGGGAGGAAACAGAGACAGGACACCTGACCCAAACTGACCAAAGAGGCATTCCATACCACAGCACGTCATGCCCAATATCATAAACTGGGGGCAGTTACCTGGAAGGGTTAGATCACTGCTCAGGTCACACTGGGTATCGCTCAGTGGGTGATGAGTGGTTGTGTTCTCTTCCTTTGTTATTTCCCTTGTCATTATTATTATTGGTGGTAGCAGTAGTGGTTTGTGTTATACCTTAGTTACTGGACTGCTCTTATCTCAACCTGTGCGAGTTATATCCTTTCGATTCTCTTCCCCATCCCTCCTGGAGCAGGGGAGAGGAAGAAGAGGGGGGAGTGAGTAAGTGTCTGTGTGGTTCTCAGTTACCAGCTTGGCTTAAACCATGACATGGAGGAACAATCCTCATCAGCCACCAAACTGATTCCTTTTCCTGCCCCAGCACCATCTGCCCACTTCGTTTCTCTGCACACCAGAGTACTGAATGCATGTTGTGCTGTGCAGCCTTGAACTGAAAGCACAAAGCAGGTACCAGTCTGGGATGAGTAAAAGCTGCCTACTCGGCTCTGCCAGAAGAGCTTGGGTGATGGCTGCACTCCTGGCTGGATCATGGTGTAGAGCACTTCAGGTTCTGAAAGCACAGATTTGCACTGCAGAGGTTGGTTCAGGCAGAACCTGACCTCAACACTAATGTGGGAGTAATACTTTATATGTTTGTAAGGCTTGGAGAATTCATTCCCTAATGCACTTTATGCAGTGACAGACTTACCACATCAGGAAAAGAGACCTGAAGACCCCTAAGAGTTTACTAGAGAAAACAGTTGTCCACAGAGGAAGTTTCTTCCAAGCCCTCCTATTGAGAGATTGATTTATGGCCAGAAGCACAAGCATTTTATAATCCTTGTTGAAAATAAAGCACCATGGATGCATCAGAATTTTAAGCATTAGCCTCAGCAGTATCTTGTGGATGAGAGTTCTTTTGGTTCACTGTATGAAGCACCTGCCTTTACGAGTTTTAAATGAGTGTCCCCATTGCTCTCACTAGCTATGTCCTCGTTGTCATGGTGAGAGCAGATGCTAGAAGAGACGGGGGAACAGAGCACAGCACAAACTGCACAACATATTACTGAAGTGAATGGGGTTCACAGCTGATTGTTCAAAACATGGATTTCTGTTTCAACAGCTGCTGAATGATAGGAGTGGTGGCCTGGAAGAGAACTCATGTTTTGCTTAAATTAACGGGATGTTATTTGGACTCGTGAATCAACCCCTCCCTCACCTTCCCAGACACTTACAGAGGGAACCTCTAAACCCTTTAGCAGGATCATAGAATCATAGAATAGTTAGGTTTGGAAAGGACCTTAAGATCATCTAGTTCCTAACCCCCTGCCAGGGGCAGGGACACCTCCCACTAAACCATGCCACCCAAGGCTATGTCCAACCCGGCCTTGAACACCGGCAGCGATGGAGCATTCACAGCTTCCCTGGGCAACACATTCCAGTGCCTCACCACCCTTACAGTAAAGAATTTCTTCCTTATATCCAATCTGGCATAATCCAGTCACCTTTTAAACTCAGGGTTACCTACTCAACACATAAAATACAAATCACAGTCAAAAATTCAGACGTAACTGAAGACATTAGAAATTATGATTTCTTATGTCATCAGAATGCTTCATATAGCTATATACTATTAGTGCTTAGAGAATTTTTGAGGCCTGTGCTTTAACTAGGACAGACATCCTGCTAAAGCTATGACTTGCACTGAGCACATGCAAAGAACTAGGGTGTTTATATGTGAAAAAAAACTACACAGGAACATTAGATACTTTTTAATGCCACAATAGCTTGCAGCAAAGCTGGGATTTGAGGATTCACTTAACAGTGCCACTTTTGGAGTGGGGGGAGGAAGAAGAGGACAGAACTGCCAAATACTGCAGCTGAAGGAAGGAAACATTTGGATCTTTTGCTAGCAAAGTATATAAATAGAGTCCAGCTTAATTAAAATACAGTATTGGTACAGATGTCAGGTAGACTTCCCCAACTTCAGCAGGTCCACAATGCCAAAGCCCAGCTGAATGTCTGTGAAGAAGACTGGAGAATACAGGGCTGCATGAGGTCTTCCACAAGTCAGCCTTCTGATGCTTCCAGACCAGCTTTTACTAGTCCCTTGGGACAGCTGAGCAGCTGCTACAAGAGCATTTTACCTGTTACTCAGTTTCCTGCTGAAAGAAGACTTTTAAAGGGAAAGAAAAACCAATCCACTCAGTTTGGATCCTCAGGTGTGCCTTCAGTGCAAAGCAGCTGGTACTGGAAACCACCACACAGGTGCTTGCAAGACTGCTATAAAAGGGTGGCTCTCCAGGCTCTGAGACACAAAGGATGGAAACAAAATGGTGTAAGGGTTTTGGCAGGGCTTGCAAGGTCCTCCTTCTGCTTCAGCTCACACAGCAACACCAACTGCCGCTGCATCACAATCTTCCCATATCTGGCTTCAGAACCACCTATTCTCATGACATTTTCTCCTTCAGGTGCAGCAAACCTGCTGTGTGCTGGTATGGATACAGTTGGTGCTCAAGAAATTAAACCAGTGCCAAGACCCTGCAGAAACAGTGGGAAACCAGGAAAACAATACAGACAGACTGCAGCAGCTGCTGTCGCAAGCCCTCCAAGCTCCACCTCCTGCAGCCAGCTTACAGGTCTCCAGTTCTGTGTAAGACTTTTATCTATATGCTTGTTCTACGCCTGACAACGGGATTGCTACAGAGCAGTCTGCACCCCCATTGTTATTTCCCAAAGGCCTGGCTCCGTACTAAGCCTCTCTCTGCCTGCGTATGAGGGAGACTCCCAAGTCATAACAACCCTTCGCGGGAGCTTTGGGCCACACTCCCAAGTGACTGCCCCAGTTTTGCTCGTATGAAAATCCCTGCCCACATTAATTCCCTTTTTTACGGCACATATCTGAAGCAGCTCCTGAAGGTATCGCTGAAGATTAACATAATTCCTCTAATAAAGAGCCCAAAACAAGGTGTGAAAGTCTCTCAGTGAACAGCCAAGACCCAATATGCAGCTGAGCAGCCTGTGGACTGCTGGTTACTCCGTATTTCCAAAAACCTGAGCAGCGTACAGTGTTACCACAGCAGAAGCCACAAAAACTCAAAGAGCAAAGCAAACCCTCTTGGCACGTTGAGTTTGGATCCAGCAAGCCATGATGAACATGGAATGTGCCTTGTTCCATAGAACTAAAACCACCAGCTGCATGCCACACCGTCTAGCTGTTACATACAAGTAACGCAGTGTCTCAAGTGTGAAACTGAGACCCTGGAACAGGCTGTCCAGAGCAGCTCTGAATGCCTCATTTCTGGCAGTGTCCAAGGCCAGGTTCAACAGGGCTTGAAGCAACCTGATTTAGTGGAAGGTGTCCCTGCTGGTGGCAGTGGGTTGGAAATACCCAGTCCTTTCCAACCCAAACCATTCTATGAATCTATGAAATATGCACTGTAACCTGGTGTAATCCATCTTGACTAAGAATAAACAGGCTTATTTATTTTTAGTTAATGCAGAATAGATTTCTGGCTAGAAGTTAACATGTTTTAAACTGAAGTTTTGAAACAGAGAGCTCCCCAAGTGAAATGTAGACATCTGTTCATGTTACTTACAAGACAAGCAGTATGGTCAAAATGGAATTCAGAACATTTACAGAGCAGGTAGCACTTCATATTTAGCCTGAGGGAGGCAAGTGTCTGAAATCCCACTTCACTCCAATCTCCAGGTACCTTCAGCCCTCTGTGTTCAATTTGGAGCCAAGTCCCATGATGCACATGATCATCCAAGTAAGCAGGAAAGATCCACTGACTTTGAGATGGCACAAACCTTACTCCTCATACCTACCCTATGAGCCTCAGTGCTGCCTCTGCCCCTAGGGGCTAACCCCCCTCTTCTACATCTCTTCAGGTGATCCAGCAGACAAATCAGGATAGTGCCCAGAGTGAAGCTTCCCACTCTCCAAAGCTGCCTACTAACAATCCAATTAACCATTAGTCAAAACCCTGGAGTTTGCTTGGCAGTTTGATACTGTGCTGACTTGGCAAATTCATGAAACACAAAGCTCCTTCCCCCTCACCAGCCTGGAACATGAGACCTCTGCAACAGACACCAAGCAACTCACCTCCCTGAGGGGAACCACCCTGCATTTCCCAGGACCCTAAAGCTTTCCATGGATTACTACAGCAGTTTTGCAATTTTTTTAAAACTGAATTCTAAAGCTCTTTCTTGTAACTTGTGTGAGGGCTTGAGAAGCGCAGGGACTGCAGTTACTGCCCCTGCAAGGCACAAACACTAAACCGCAGACCTCCAGGGCGTCACTGCTGCAGCGCTCCCACCCACCAACTCCAAAGTCCCTCCTCTTCCTCCAGAACAAGGACTAACACCTATGAAAATGCTTTACCCACACGGCACTGTTCCCTCATACACATGCACAAACACACCAAAGAAGTATGCTGACTACACCAGTCGTTAACATTCCAAGCCTATTATATGAAGTCATTAAAACCTCAATGACTTGTCCATTCCATTTTTCACTACTATAACAGTAGGGTTCTCCTTATTCCCAAGGTTCTTACTTCGATACAGACACATCTAAGTACACGGCGCAATATATTAAAAGTTAGCTCCTCCCCCTACATCACTTCACCGCAGACCCATCTCTGAGAAGTATTTTAACACTACCCAACACAAGGCATCGTCTCAAACGATATTACCGCTTAAGAACACACTAGAAGCAGAGGCATGTTTCTTTATATTTTATTTGAGCTATTTAATTCTTAAGTATCAAGAATTAGGGTGCTTTATAGAATATTATTACCATAGGTAAGTGAAATGGGCATTTTCTTAAGTGTAGTGCAGGTCATATTAAAAGAAAAGCTTTTAAAATAAAGTTTTATTACCAGTACTGACCAGCGTTCAATCTGCTGATCTATAGCTGAAACAATGGTCCAAAAGCACAAAAAAATACTCTCTGAAATAAAGCTTTATGTACAGCACATATAGAGCTCTTAGATGCCTAAAGCTATTAGTTTAATTTGAAATATTAAACTGATGTTCCGAGTTGCTCTTCACAATTGAATATACTGGGAATTAAGTATTCAGATGACTTCTTTTTTCGAGTACAAAAAAGTTCAAGTTGTCCGCTTTAGTTATAAAGAGCTCTGCCAATATACACAAACTATACACTTCAGACATTCACAAAAATGTGAGCAAGAAAAGGGTTATCAAAAGACATTTAATACAATTAGTCAATAACCCTTCCCACCATGGTCCACATCTACAAAGTTTTCCCATTCCTACCCCCTCCCCATCCAAACCCTTCCCCGCAGAAAGTCACATACTTACCACAACTTTTAGCAAGTATGGTTTAAAAAAAGGGCCCCCATAACTGAACTATAAGCTCAGTTACCACTGTCAACAGATCTGGACCTCGATCTAGACCTCTGCCGATCCTCAGACGATGGGGATTTAGATCTACTGGAAGAACCACGTTTCTGGCTTTTCTCTGGCACTGGAGATCTACTAACTGATCGAGACTTGCTACGGCTCCTACTCCTTGACCTGCTGTAGGACTTGCGGCTGCGGGAGCGGGAATGGCTCCGAGACCTGGATGAGCTTCTGCTACGAGACCGTGACCTGCTTCTGGACCTACTGAGGAAACAGAAGAGCACAGGTATTAGCAATGAAACATCACGGACCACGACAATAACCAGGCAAATCACTGGTCTCCCATCCAGTTGCCCGGTCACTGACTTCAATGCTTTCTTGGTTAACACTTAAGCACTATTTAAGAGAACAGAAACCCGTACCTGTGCCTTTTGCTGCCTTCAATTAGTTTGATTTTCCTTCCATTTATTTCTTTACCAGAAAGCTTTTCAATAGCATTCTTTAAATCACTGTAAGAGGCAAATTCAACCACCCTACAGAGAAAAAAAAAAGCCAAAGCAAAGCACAGATCTCACTATTACAAGTGGTAATTTGGCAATAGAGCAAAACACTCGGAAAAATAAACAGCTCAACAATTCAAAAAAACACTTCACTGCTCAGTGTGCTTATTCCTTGTTATAACTCAGATAAGAAATGAAAAATTCCCCTCCCAGAATACAAGAGAATGTATTTTCAAAGGGTAGCTAAATTAAGCCAAGAACAGCTGCTAAGCACTGAAAGTAGCCAGCTTCCCTCCCCAGGTATGATACAAACAGAAATCTACAGCTTCCAAGAGGTGCTGTTAGAGGCTTACCCTTCATTTAACTTTGGTCTGTGTGCATCTGCAAAGGTTACTTCCCCAGCTTGTCTCATGAAGTCTTTGAGATCCTAACACAAGACCAGTTACGTTATGCAAAGAAGTGACATTAACACTTATCTATACAAAACCAGATAAACCCAAAAGAAACTTATGACTACTGGAAGAGAAGACGTTAGATACACTACAAACATGGCAACTGCCATACTTGTATTCTACCAAATCGAATTATCTCAATCAGGGCATGAAGTAAATGAAAAAAGCATGTTGCTTTAAGCAAAATGCTAATAAATTGTCTTAACATTAATGAAAACATTAGTCTACAGAGACTATATAGATTAAATAAGAGAGAGAAAGAAAGAGAGAGAGAAATCAAGTACATTTGTATATATAATGGACTGAGTGTGAAATACCCATATATTTTTGAATTATTCCAGCCTTCATTTACATTACAAGTCTTACAGGCATACAGAATTATGTTTATGTAACACCAATTATTTTGTGCCCCATATGTCATTAAAAATATAGTTTACTTTACCTTTATTAACAATTCCCTAGGCTAGCCAAGCAGCAAACTGCATTAAGCGACCGGAGATACCGTCATGATTTATGCCCGACTGGCTCTTCGCCACCCACTTGACGAACACTACCCAGTCGATGGAAGCCATTAATCGCACTGCGCTCCCTTATTAGGAGACTACTGATGGATCCAGACATTCGCTATGCTTGATGTTACCAAGGACCACTTTACTGCGATCAGGATTCCAACGACCACCTAATTTCGTATCTTTCAACTCTTTTCGACCAGGACCTCTTTATTCGGAAGCGTTACAGGAAGAACAGCTCTCAACTTAGGAATCAGATCTCGTAAACGCTCTGGGATCGCTGCAATGTGGCACTTTAAGGAGTGCATCGATTACGTCTAGACCGGCAAACACAGATCTAGAGGTGGCCATGTGACATTGTAGGAGCTGACTGGAAAGTCAACCAGGCCCAACCAAGAGTGACCAAGACAGAACGATTAGGATAACCCACAGGCACTCCTCGTCATAAGGCCAACGACACAGATAGGCTGGCAAATAAAGGGTTTAATATGTGGTTAAAATGGATTTAAATAAACAAGAAAAAATAAATATATATCCTCAAACATATACATTTATAATTAAAATTTAAAATTAACTAGTTAAAATTCAAAATATGTAAATTGCATTAATTAAAATTACATTAATTACATAAATGTTCTGAATCCATTAGATTTAATTTAAATTAATTATTTTACAAAACTATTACATTACATACCCATTAAGTGAAGTCAAAATAGTTAATCGTGTTTCAACAAACCTGCCAGCTGACTCGGGATGACAAATTTTCTACTATGAGGCGGTTTTCTGTTCTTACAGGTGGAGCATTTCTGTTTGGAAATAAACAATTGAGGCTTTTATTAGTAATTACAATGACCAGCATCAGCATATCACCATTACTACAACTCAGCTATTAGTGCCCCAAGTAATCTAGAACAAGCATTAAATACTCTGGGGAGGGAGCATAAAGACGACAAGCATAACTGAGAAATTCTGTAATACTCACTATCCTACTGCCACATCAAAAGATTGCCTAAAAAGGCAAATACTTTTTGATATCTTATTCTAGTTCAAGTTCTTGGATGAACTCTCAGATGAGCCCACAGTATTCTTTCTTAAACGATGCCAATTCAAAGCTATACATACCTCCTGTCACTGCGTGGACGGCGGCTACTAAAACGGTCAGAGTACCTTCCTCTGCCTCTGCCCCTAGAGCGTGCTCTTGCATGCTCAATTGTGACCCTGAGGAAAAAAAGAAACAGAAAGCCATTTCTTTTTTACGTTTTTCTTCTTACGTATTCCTTTAGTAACAGTTGTTGGAAGAAAAACCCCACAAACAAAACAAAAAATTATCTTAAACAGTACTGATAACACAATGCAAGTTAAAATTGACCTACTTGTTATACTAGATACTTAAGTTTATATATCCATAAAATAGGGTACCTTACCTCTCACTACAAAGCTCTTTTCCATCCAGTTCATAGACAGCATCATCTGCATCCCTCGGATCCTCAAATTCCTGCAAAAACCACCACAGCAAAACCACGGAAGTAAAAAACTGCATCTCCAAGAAATTAACAAATGTTTATTTGCCACACAGCATACTCAGCTGAGCACGTTAACGGCATTATCTTTAAAAAGTAACTTCGCGCACATCACATGTGCATGAGATCCGAGTGCAGACATCGGAAGGGACCCGCCGAGCCCCGCAGAGGAGTGCACTCACCACAAACCCAAACCCCCTCTTCAGATCGATGTCCCGGATGCGGCCGTATCCTTTGAAGAACCTCTCCACATCCTTCTCCCTGGCAGCCGGGTTCAGCCTCCCGATGAAGACACGGCAGCCGCTCATGGCTATGTGCGGCAGAGCTCGCTGCGGGAGACACGGCGCTCAGCCCACCGACGCCCCGGCCCTGCCCGATGACTCAGCAGCCACCCTCCCCTCCGCTGAGCCCGCAGCTCTCCCCCACTCCTGACCAATAGGAAGCAGCCAAGTAGACCCCGCCTCAGCCTGCGCCAATTGGAGCCCGAACTAACGGCAACAGCCCCGCCCACAACAAACCGACGCCCACCGCGGTAGCAGCCCCCTGCCCGCGCCTGCGCGCTGCCCGCCTCCCCCCCCCCCCCCACCGAGCAAGAAAAGACAACGGACCGCCATTGCTTCGCCACAAAATGGCGGACCGAACCGCACCCAACGGCAACGCCACGGGGCCTATCCCGCGGATAGCACCACAGGGAAACAGAGCGACAAGAAAACCGACCGCACAGCCGGAACTCCTTGCCGCACCGACCCTGCTCCCCGACGCCGCAGCGCTCCGCGGGGAGCCCTCCCGCGCTGTCACGAACCTGGGCTGCGGGTCTCGGTGTGAGCCGAGCCGGGCGGACGCAAGGTGGTCAGGGCTCGGCTGGCGGGCAGCTCTGTCCTCCCTCCCCGACGTCCGGCTCCTCACTGTCGCACCGCCCCGCAGCTGCGACGCAAAATGGACGCGGCCTCGCGCGTCATCGCCACCCCACGTGACTCTGGCACGGCGTGGCGATTGGTGGAGGAGGCGACCACGCCCCCTCCCCCTGGAATCTAGGTCGGGGAGGGGGGTACCGGCTGTGGGGTGGTCATTGGTTTTATGGAGGGTGCCTGTACAGAGACACAACCTGGTATCAGCCGGCCTGGGTGAGATAACTGGTGGTGGTACGTTAAAGATGCTTCTGTGGGAAGACAGCCGACAGTGACGTTAATGCTGGTCTGGAGCGTGAAAAGCACGGGGTGTCACTTCATACACTTAAGGAATGTTTTGGGTTGGAAAGGACCTTAAGGATCATCAAGTTCCATCCCACCTGCCGCGGGCAGGGACACCTTCCACTATATCAGGTTGCTCAAAGCCCCATCCAACCTGGCCTTGAATGCTGCCAGGGATAGGGCAGCCATAGCTGCTGTGGGCATCACCACAATAAAGAACTTCCTAATATCTAATTTGAATCGTTCAGCATAAGGCCATTCCCTCTTGTCCTGTCTCTGTGTCCTTACAAGAAGAAAGTCCCTCTCCAGATTTACTGTAGGTCCCCTTTAGGTACTGGGAGGCTGTTATCTGGAAACCATTTTGAGAAGGCACTGAAAATAGAAACCCAACCTGATTTTCAGTGTGGGTTAGCATAGGGCTGGCATTAAAACTGACGTGACAGGTTAAACACAACCACCAGGCTCTTTCATTCATGTAGCCCGTAAAGGTCTCAAAAATACTATGCACTTGTGTGCCAGACCAGCACAGGAGTGGGCAAGCTCTTGCAGGAGCAGGCATGTCTCTCTTGATCATGATGAGCAAAGAATGAGAGAATAAAAATAGACAAGGAGCACCTTATCTATTTGCATCCTCATTTGGAATCAAGTGTGTAATGACAAGGTAGAGAGCTGAGCTTTGTTTCTGTTTAAAGTAACTGCAGAAGCTGGCAAAAGATTATCCCAAGGGGCATTCGAAATGCAGAGGACATCTGGAAGCTGAAGATACTCCCACTAGTTTTCTAATGCAGATGGAGGTTATGGCTCTGTGACTGTCATTGTCAGATTTGTGCACTGCTTTGGCTTTACACAAAGAGTTAGGTGGCAGTTATAGCTGCATCAGGTTGTCCTGAGGACAGTATGACCCTTTTGGCAGCATTTCCCTGACTTGTGTCCTGGGGAGCCCCATGCTGTCTCAGGTCCTAATCTATACCTGTTCCCCTTGAGGACTATGAAATGCCATTTTTGTTGCTTCCAGTGTCTGTTATTAGCTCTATGGGGATGATTTTCTCTTTTTCATGCTTAGTCACTGACTTTTCCATCTTCCCTGGAAAAATACCACACACAGTGACACTGACTTCATAGCTTTATACAGCTGCCTCTGCACATACTCCTCAAACCAGAAGGGCTTACACAGTTGGGGAACTGCAACAGTTATTTCTGCTATGTGCAGAATGCAATGGTGAGAAAGGCTACGATGTAGCTAAAGGTTTTGCAAGAGCAAACTGCCTGCTTTTCTATTGGATCACAAGAATGTGAGCTTGCATTCTGAAAGGATGATGCACACGTGGGAGAATATGCAGTAGAGGGAGGACTCTAAGCAATGAAAGATAACACTTGTGATTACCCCTGTGGATCGTAACCTTTACCTGCTGAGGAAAATACATTCATATGCTAACATTTAACACTGCTAATTTCATAATGAGTTACAGTGCTTCAACAGGTGCCATGGGAATAGGCAGTCCTGTTCTATCAACACTGGGACTCTTCTGACTGTAGTGAGCTGGTTCACAATGCTAAACCTGCAAAAACTAGCCATGGAAAAGGCAGCGAGCAGATTTCTACTACTTTAATGCCCTGGAAAACAGCTTGTAGTGGGATAAAAACAGGGGTTAGCACTGGACAATGAAGAGAGGAAGGGACAGGAGCACCCCACTAAGGAAGAACTGTTCACAATTTTCTAAACTAAAAGAGGGGAGTTTCAAGCTGGACGTGAGGAAGAGATTCTTTATAGTGAGAATGGTAAAACACTGGCATAGGTTGCCCAGAGAGGTGGTGGATGTGCCATCCCTTGAGACATTCAGGACCAGGCCTGACGTGGTTCTGAGCAACCTGATCTGTACCTGTTCATGGCAGGAGGGCTGTACTAGATGCCCTTTGAAGGTCCGTTCTAATTCAAACGGCTCTATGATTCTATGATTTTAGCAGTACAAAACTGCACCATAAAAAGCTTTGACCTTGTTACTGGAAAGCAGCAATATCTCTGCATGTCATTTTCAGACCACTGGGAAAAGAGAAGCAAAAGTTAGGAGGGTGTCCAGGAGGCAATAATCTCTCTTTAAAAGGTTTCTGTGTTACCCAAAGGTGTTAAAATCATAAAGGTCACACACTCTTTTACTCACATTGGTTTCCCAGGTAGGTAGGTCATGAGCAGGCACATGTGTTTCCTACCCAGTTTCTCCAAGTTTTGTGTTAATGGGAAGGAGTATTTCTCATTTTACCTCAACACTGAAGACTACCTATACTTGCTAATACTCTTGCTGCTGGCTAGTGTCCACACTCCTGCATTCCTTACAATTCTGGGCTGCTGAAAACCACACAAGCAGGCTGAAAACCCTCTAGTTAGTTCATCAAGGTAACTAGGTAAATACAGTCACTATTTGGAAGCAAAAAGGGCATGGGGCAGCAGAAGACTAAATGAAAGCTGGCATAAATTCCCAGCAAGCCACCATTACTATTTGGTACTGTTTGTGGAAAATAGTTGATAGGGATTAACTCTTCACTGTCTCTTCCAAATACAAAAATTAGATGTCAACAAATGAAACTAATGAAGTCCAAGTTCAAAACATGCAAAAGGAGGTGCTACTTCACCAACTTGCTGGAGGGTGCTCTGGATACAGGAATTTTATATGGGTTTGCCCTACAAACAGCTTTAAACCACGAAGGAGGAGGAAATTGGAATAAAAAGGAGGAGCAAGATAGAGGAATAAAGAGAGGCTCCAATTCAGAGACTCTATACCTTCCATTGCTGAAGATCCTCTGCAGAACACACTGCCCGTCAGATCCAGGGTAAGTGGCTTGTATAAACCATATAGCTAAAGGCTCAGCACTTGCCCAATTCTGCAGCAGTTCTGTGAATGCAAACAAACGTAGCCAGCATCCTCTCCTGCCGCTGGTGAATATATTTATTACTTTCACTGTAGTTCTCCATGCTAAGCTCCTCTACCTTTCTTTACATTCTCCTTTTCTGTACACTGATTTACCTGTACATCCTCTGTCCTTTTCTCCAAGGCTCTGTGAACAAATATATTTCTGTTACTGCTAGATTACGTGTAGCTCTCCTAAAGGCAGCAGCAGTGAGTGCTGATGAGCTACTTTGCAGGAGTCTCAAGGAGGTGGCAAAAACTAAATAGAGAATTTAATATTTGAGCACCAATTGCTTTACTCCAAAGCATTTGGAGAAAGGAAATTGAAATTTACCTAGAAATAATACAATAACAGACATTCAGAAATAACTTTGTCACACACTCGTGGTTTCAGGCGTAAATCAATCTGCCTCCCAACCTTCTTTCCCCCCCCACTTCATGGGGGGGGGGGGGGGGGAAGGAACCGAAAGAATGCAACTCCTATGGGTTGAGATAAGGA
>JASSUY010049106.1:0-11158 GCA_032466535.1 Forpus xanthops
CTAAACATTCTAAGCCATAACTATAAACACTGGTGTTATCAGCACTGTTCCCAAGCCGAAAATCCAAACCACAATGCTGCGCCAGCTACTACAAAAAAGAGAAAAAATGAGGGCTGCTTCTGAAGCCATGACACGGATTCTATGGTTCTGTTCTACTTTCAAGACTATTACAAAATGTCTGAAATGTCTGTCACAAATATGATAGTTCTAATACTTTTAGAGGAGGGTTTTGTGAAAAAAACAAAACAAAAACCAAAATGTCATTAAATAGTTTGGTTATAACATCAGCCCGTATCACCTATTCAAAGGCAGAATGATTTCGAATTATATTGGAGGAAATATCGACAAAAGTGCTCTAAGCTTGAGGCAGTTGAAAAACTGACTTGATGTTAAGGAAAGATTGAGCTGTTTTTAGAATTCTTTAATCCTTGTGGCAGATGGGGCTTCTGTTCAGAATTGCCAAGGACTATTCAAACTATAATGGTGTCCTGATTTAGAAATAGAAAAACTTTTTCCAAAGCACAAAGAGATGATTTGTAGTGAAGGAATTGCTCAGCTTGATATCCAACTTTGTGTTTTAATGCTAAAGCACAGGGATGCAGCCTACTGATTCAGAGTGGTTTTTACCTGAATTAGTGCAATCTGGAGATGAAGGTCATGCAAAACCGCTCATTTGTCTTGAGCTCTGAGTAATTGCAGAGAGGAAAATCGAGGCAGGATTATTTTAAGCAGTTTGAAAGATGGAGCTCTGGAATAATATATTTCCTATAATAACTTGTTTGTGTGTGTGTTGTTTTCCTGACCTTTTAAGGTTTAGGGGCTTTAAGAGACTTGTGTGAAAATTGTCCTTGATGTGTACACATTGTGTTGCTGTGTGGAATTGATACTTGACCCCAAATTTACCAGCAAAAAGTTACAATCCAAGTACTTTCAGAGTCGACTAATAGATCTGTGCAAGTGAGAACTTGTTTCCAACAGGCGCAGCTATAGGCCTATTTCAGATGATAGTGTTTCCAGTATTGTTAATTCCTCTGCTAACAGTACATTATCCAGCTGATATTTGAATTTGTGGCTTTGGGGTTTTCTTTATGGACAGAAAGCTCTAATGGAAAACATTGTTATCCACTCACTGAGCACACCTTTACAGTAGCTACTGCTTCTCATTCAGGATTAGTTTGCTTGTGACATGGTGGGCTGGGAGAAAAGTTCTGTTTGCAGAGAGGAGCGTTCTTGCTTCTGCAGAAGTTGCTAGCTTGGAAGTGTGTGTTCCAGTTGTTGGATTCTTGTGTGGATCGTATTTGGCACTTTTGGTATTATCACATAAGGAATTCTGTGCTTGCAGGTTAATTGGGATCCTTCTTGTTCCTGCAGCTGTGGCTTTACAGCTCCTTAAAGTTGCACTGGGAAGTTGTTTTTTTTTGTTTATAGTATCAAATTATCTGTACCTTCAGAAGTGGATGAGGGCATTACAGTTACTCTGTTAAAAATGTTAGCTTAGTATTCAGTAGTGGTCAAAAAGGGAACTAATTTTTAGGAAGGGTTTTGAGAATAAAGCATATTTGAGGGGATATACTTGAGAATATCAGTATGGTACTAATAATCCATGGTGCTCCTTCATTTTGAATAGTGTCCAGCTCTGTTCCCCAACCTTGGAAAGGATGTAGCAGAACTGCAGAAAGGTTCCAAGACTAGCAATATGATGAAAAGCATAGCATGGCTTTCATAGTGAGGAGGAATAGGGCTTTGGGTGTGGAAGAGTGAGGACTAGGGAAAGACTGGGTAATGAAGTAAAGTCATGAGTGCTGCAGAGGTGAATAGGGTCTGATTACTCACTGTCTCCTAATGCAGGAAGGTGTTTCTGAAGTTAACAAGTGACAAGTTCAGAGTAAGCAGAGAAACGGGTTTTTCACACATGCATATTTAAGTTCTGGAACATTTTGTGACTGTTGCAGAAGCTAAAACCTTGCTTGGGGTTAATGTGGGACTAGACAGATTGGTAAGGGAAGATACTGGAGTTAGATAAGTTGGAAAAGAAGCAAAAAAGCTAGTTACTTCTTTCTGTCTCAGGAGCCTTCTAAAGTGCACCTATTTTATGACTGGGAGAGTATTCTGCTGAAGTATCAGCATGTACTTTATATTCTTATCCTTTGACACTCATTTTTTTGTCGCTCTCCTGTTGATTTCCTCCAGTTAGGGGCAGGTGTCTTTGTGAAGAGTAAAGCTTCTTGCTGCTGCTGGAGGCATGATTTTGGTCTAGTTGAATCCTTGGTTTGTCCTCGTGTTACTTCAGTTTTGATACTATCTTTTGAAGTGTATTGACTACTGAAACTACAAGAACAGTAACACTGTTTAGGGCAAGGTTTCAGAGCATCTAGGTGATAACTGTAGTCAAAGGATTAGCTACTTTTTGGAATTGCAATTTGGTGACCAATAGGTAACAGAATCCTTTATTTTGGTACCATATTAGTAATATGGTTCTATGTTATGCCCTAAGAAAGGTAATCTTATTTGTACATGTTTTCTTTCTAGGTATGACTGCTTGTGAAGCAGTGTCAGTCTTCAGAACTTGTGCCACTACGGCTATGAAGGCTGACTTGTGTGTTCATGAATATCTGCAATTAGGCTTCAACTTCATGCCTGTTAAACTGTGCTTTGAAAAAGAGGAGAAATCCCAGTTTATGCTCCGTTTGTCTTGCTGAAGGAAACTAAATCCTTGTAAATACTGTTTCTATCTGCAGTTGTTACTAATGTCTTAGGGCGGAAAATGTGGGGTGGTGGTCATGAGTGGTTTTATTGTTATTTTAAGGATGAAAGCTTCTGTATCCTAGCAAAAATTAACCTTGTATGTTGACACTGACTGCATTTGTATTCCTAAAATTGAGCATCTCTGTGAGATGGCTTGGTATGTGCATTTGTGTTGACAGCTTTGGCTGGAATGCTTTGGAGCTGTGCTGTGACCCATAGCTTTGTAATGGTGACTTTCTGTTATTTGAGACTGACCAGTTCTGCCATCTCAAGGAACTCTAGTAGTCTGTAAATCATCATACACAGCTATTCCCAACAGTAATATGTGTAAATTAGTTACTTCTAAGGGTCATTAGTAGTCTTTTTCAGTTAACCAGAACAGGATTTGTATGCTGCTTTGATGTCTCTTGCAGTCTTTTTTGGTAATCTTATCATCTTATTCTTGGCTAGCAAGCATTTAAATAAGATTACTTCTTAAAAATGGAATTTAAATAACATAACCCTTCCTGTTCTGAAATCAAGTTTCATGTGAAGATGATGTCCTGTAGTGTGCTTGCTTCTTCTTTCTTCCCATGTCTGCCCAAAGAATCCTCTTACTACACGCTGCCAGGATTGAAGCTCTTCTTCCAGTATATCAAAGTTTCAAGCAGAATGTTCAGGTCTTGCAGTGTTCTGGGGGAGGTGGTATGGTTCCCTTTGTCAAGTTTTTGAGGTTTTTCTTCCACTAATATACTTCTGACTTTTTTCTTTTAATCCTGCAGCTAGCATTCATTCAAGGTAAAGTTGCCATGCATCTCTCCATATTGCTGCTTTCTCGGAGCTCTAATGGATTTGAGATTGCCGTGTCCAGGTAGTTTGTTGACTACCTCCTTATTTTGAGGGCAGTGGATGGTAGTTGGTTGGCTGACCTGGAGAGAAGACCTCTTGGGACAGCAGTCAAGAGATTCCTGGTTTTTAAAAATCATCTCTGTAGTTTTTAGCTTTGTCGTATAAGTAGATGAGAGTTTGTGCTTTGTTCATAAAAACAGAAGCTTGTTAAGTAGACTGCTTTCAAGGCTGGTAGTTGCTGTGGTATGGTAAAGGTCTTGACCCTTTTTGAAGAGGAGCCTTGGAAGCATATGTTTACATAAGGCCCTCTTCCATTAGTAATCAGTTATTAAATGAATGCTTAGCTTGATAGGACAGTAAACTGTTACTTTTAAAACTCAACCTATGTATCTTCAGAACTGTCAACAAACCTTTTGAATCAATGGTGAGTTAATGTATTGAAGTACCTTAGAATGTTGGAGTAGTTGAAAACCTTACATCTGTGGCTGGAGGGTGTGGGAGGATTTGATGAGAGCTTAGATACTGGAAAAAAGGAGGATGGATTCAGAACAGAGGAATTACTGAAGTAGTTAAGGAGTGGCCTTATTAACTCCAGTTAATCAAGGTTATGTGGTAAACAGATGCAGATTGATTAATAGTTCTTAATTGCATATGCAGCTGATAAATTGCTGCAGTTGAATTTAGCATACTTGCCTCTTAAGACATCAGGCTTCCTAAACTAATACTGACATCTTACAAAAACGTATTTCTCGGGTTCATTTGCCATAAAATCACTAACTTCAGAGGGATTTAATGGAAATATTATAGTGTGAGTTGAAATAATGCATTACAAAGGTAAGTAGTTTTTTGTGATAGATAATTTTGGAGGAGGCTCCTGGGAAAGTCCGAGCATAACAATGCCATTGCCTCCACTTTATTTGTGTACTGACCTAGCATGTATAGAACTGCAGCTGACAGTTTGTGGTTGGCATCTTTGCAGGCATTTTTATTTGTTCCATGGCTTTCATCAGTGCTAAAATAAGCATTTGTCAGTTGTACTAAAATCTGCACACTGTTCTGCCTCATGTCCCCCCCTTGCCTGCCCACTCCAATCTAAAACCATATAATCAAGATTTCATATATGCTGAATAAGACTGACCTTGGGAAGAGCCCGTAATTACATAATTATCCTGTCTGGATAACTAAGGATCAAACTGGGAGGTTGGCAGTCATCTAGAGCCTTGGCTGTGTTTCTCTAATCCTATTTTAGGCTATTTAGATTAAAAGTTTAGTGTGCTGGGAATGTTCTGTTGAGTTAATGAATTAAATAAATAGAAGTTTTGTAAGGCTGGTATCTTGATAATCTAGTAGAGAGCGTCTGAGAATTTGCATTTATAAAATGAAATCATGAAGTGGTGGAGGGCCTGGTTTCCAAGGGTGCTTGAACATCATCTGCTTCTATCAGTTTTAATTAATCTGATATTTGAATCAAGTATTCAGATGTCTCTGAAAACCACTCAGTTTTGATTTTTGTGTCTTTTTTTTTGTACATTTTCAACATTAATGTGATCGCACTCATACCCCAGATCTTCAATTTTGTGTCAGCTTTCCCAGGATACTTTATTTTTTATTTTTGTATGTGGTGAGCTATGGCCAGTAGAAGCTTCATTTTCTGTTTGAATAGCACATAATGTCAAACTGTGGTGAAACAAGAGTTTGTGGCTTAGAAAGGCAAGACAATATGCTGGGGCCCCCAGCGCAAGAGGGATGTGGACTTGCTTGAGTCCAGAGGACACCACAAAGATGATCAGAGAGCTGAAGCGCCTCGTATTAAAGATAGGCTGAGAGAGTTGGGCTTCTGCAACCTGGAGAAGAGAAGGCTCAGGGGAGACTGTATAGTAGCCTTCCAGTCCCTAAAGGGGCCTACAAGAAATCTGGAGAGAGATTTTTTTTACGAGGGCTTGTAGTGATAGGGCAAGAGGGAATGGCTTTAAACTGAAAAAGGGGAGATTTAGATTAGACGTTAGGAAAAAAATGTTTATTATGAGGGTGGTGAGACACTGGCACAGGTTGCCCAGAGAAGCTGTAGGTGCTCCATCCCTGGCAGTGTTCAAAGCCAGGCTGGATGGAGCTTTGAGCAACCTGATCTGGTGGAAGGTGTCCGTGCCTGTGGTAGCGGGTTGGAACTGGATGATCTGTAAGGTCCCTTCCAACACAAACCATTCTGTAAATACTTTAATGGTAATCCTTCCTGCACTGGTAGCTTTTCAGTTACCAGTTGGTCAGTCGGGACCAGTGGAAGCATAGCAGAAATTACATGTCTGATTTCAGTTTCTCTTCCCATGACAATATATTTTTGTAGCCAAGAGGAAAATAATAGATAAACTTTTGATTTTGGGAGCTGTGGAAACTTTTATTTAGAAAGACGTTAATGGTCATTTAGTTACACTGCACTTTGTGAGTTTACAGTGTGTCATCTGTTTTTCCTGTCAAAACAGAAAATGCTGCTGAGTTGTACAGCTGTGTTGTATGGATTATTGCTTAATAAAAAAACCTAAGTTTTACATTTTAGTATCTAGTTTAAAAAAGCAAACCTTTAAATATTTCTGTGCAATTGAGTCATTAAAGCAAGAGTTTGGCAAATGGCAAGTATGGTTTTGCTTGTAAGGAAATAGCTGTGGCATTTGCATACAGGATTGTGGTTTAACCTGTGTGCTAATATAGCACAATATCAAATGTAGAGTTAAGTTTATCTGAAGATTACAGTGTTGGTATACCTTTTGGTATTTTCAGACTCTAATAAAACTTCCTCTTTTTTTTTTTTGACAGTCAAGAATCCCCTCAGTGAAGAACTACAAAAAATCAAAGTAAGTAAACCCACTTCCTACTGAGATTTTAGTCTGTCAAATGACTGTCTATAAAGACGAGATGCCTGTTTCAAAGGATGGAGTTTCAGAATGTCTTGCATGAGATGAGCACACTTCTTGTGACTAATGTTTTAACTTCTTGGTTCTCCTCTTGAGCAGTGTAGCTAGGATTACAAAAGTTGGCTGTGGCATGCTGGATGCTTTTTCTGCTAAGAGCATAATTTGTGTCGTAGAGCTATAAGGAAAAATTGTGTTGAAAGTTTGAGATTAAATCTATCAGTTTTTCTCTTACTGTTACCATTTGGCTTTTTAACCTTGAAAGGATAGCTGGTAAGAGATGATTGAATTGAAACTCCAGTTTGTTTAGTACCATAGAAGAGCAAGGGTTAGCCTTCAGAAAATAGTTTTAAAAGTTTGTCTTATTGATTCTGTTCTGGTACTTGCACCTATATTTGCTCTTCCAACTGGAATATTAGGATGGCCATTTTGAGATGTCACCATTGAACATATCTGTAGTATTCTTAGTTTTGCAGCACTCATTTTGGTGTTTCTCTCTTCTGGCCTTTAGTCTTTCTGCCTGGTTTATAAGCCTTTTTGCTGGGCATATATAAGCAAGTATTGCAAGATAATTGTGTGGGTGTCTTTTGTCTGGGATGGTGCTCTCCAAACTTGAATGGTTGAATATTTTAAGTAGGTAGCCTTGGCTGGTTCTTGGGTGAAAATGTTTCCAGTCTTTGGAACAAATTGAATTTTGTAGGGTAGATTCTGAGGATTCTTCCAGAGTTACTTTAGTAGCACAGAGGAAATGTGTCTTGCACACTGAACTTCGCAGCTTGAGAACCTGCTTTGTGTGTTACTTTCTTACGTGTTTCTTGTGTACTGTTCCATAGCAATCCTACTCCATGCTTGGTTGTTAGCTGCAGAAGTTGTACTGTTCAGTTCCTTTCTTTGTGGTCTGACCATGAGTTTATGAAGAGAGAGCTTGGTCATGCAAATGTTGCACATATGTGTCTCAGTGCAGCTCTTAGTGAAGTCAGGAGTGTACCTACTGCCAATAAATGGAACTTGGGGTATTGCTGGTGCTGTGTGCATGTGGCAGAGGACTGATTTTCCTCTTCTGCCATGCCCAGTATTTGCCAGCCAGGAAATGCGTTACTAAATTTGGTTAGTTTCCTGGGGAGTACCAACTGTATCAGTTTAATCTTGATGATAGTTTTGTAGGATCAAAATAGGGAGAGGTGATGCTTTCAATTGCTGGTATCATCTATGGAAATTAATTTGTCAAATGTTTAATCAATGGAAGGTGTTTTGCTCTTTGATATGAGTTTTATTATTGGAAAAAAATGGCAGCATTCAAATTGACAGTGGAGGTGCATCAGGGAATTAAAATATATTTAGGGTTTTTTTCAATGTGACTATAACCAGCAATATACAAACTAGAAAATCACTTTCCTTGCATATGTTTGGAATAAAGGCTCTAGTCTTTGCCATTTGACGCTGCTCCGGGGGTCACAGCCAACTTAAAAAAAAAAAAAAAACAAGTTTTAGAATAGCTGTTAATACTTGGTGTATGTAATTGCATGTTCCTCATCTTCGTGTTTTGAATAAATCCTTCTAATATAAGATGTTTCTAGATAAATTTAAAGGAAATTGCTCAGAATCTTCATAAGCTTAACTCCCTTGTAAGTAACAATTATGACCTCTTGTATTCATACTTGGTTTGGGAATCATGTTTTTGTACACCAGGGGCATATGCAGGAAGTATTGACAAGATTGTGTAGCCCACAGCTTTCTGGTTTTATTTTTGAGGGTGGGTTTTTGTTGTTGAAGATAGCAAAAATGTTACTTTACTATAAATTTAATGGGGGAATATGACCAGATGATCAGCTTGGCTTGAAAGAAGTGCCACTGCACATCTGTTAAGAGTAAAATTGTTTTAGTTTTCCATAGTAGGTATAAATAAACAAAAACACCACCCCTCAAATTTCACCAAGTTTCTTTTGAGTCACTGCATAGTTCTCTTTAGCATTAAAATAACCTTTTGAGCTGTCAGTTTTAACTGCAGGTCCATTGAAGTTCAGGCTACAATCTAGTTTCAGTCAAGATTTGGAAAAACAATACTGTGAATACTTCAATTCGAAATCTATCGCATGAAACACTAAAGCTTTCCACCTGTATGTGTAAAACCATTTTGTTTGTTTTTCTAATTCTAGGCAGACGAAAGAAGTCTCATGATGAACAGCTTATATGCACTTCATGATAAATTGGCACAAGTAGCAGGTAACACTTAAAAAATGTTGTGACTGAGAGTGTTATGGCAACAGCTATGGTCTTTGCTTAGGTAGTGAGTTGCAACAACTGGTGAGGCCCTGATAACCGTTTAAGAGTTCCTTTTTGGGAGACTAGAAATCCCATTTCTGGTCCATTTACACTGCCTTTTCACCAGTGTAGTGCCTTTTGTTGGAATGTTTTTAGTTAATGGAATATGCTGAATATTGTGATTCTGTATGTGTTTTGATCTAATGTCTTAACACTTCGTTAATCTGATTTTTCTTGAAGGGTTTAAATATGCTATATGTGAAAAGAAATATGTATTTCTTTTAAATGTAGTTATTTCACTATGGTGGAAAACTTGTCTGAAGCCCAAAATAACTTCACAACAGTCAGAAGATGATTACTAATATGAGGAACAGTAGTGGTTAAACAAGATAGCCTTGTTAGACAAAGTAGTCCAACTTAACCATACTAATTATATAGTAATGAAGAGTGCTGTGCATAGTAATGTGTCAGGGATGGTGTTTAGGATTACTATTAATTATTGTATATTCAAAGTAAAAAAGCTGCTTGTGCCTAGAGGCATAATGAACACAGGTTTAAACTACATATTTACTTACACATCATAATCAGGAAATGGTAAAGTTACAACTGTTTATAACTTTGGCATCTAGTGAGTGTCAGTTACAGAAGAATCTATTTCACGACTATTAAGCCATTTATTTATCATCTGTGCTTATTTAATACATAATGCATTTCAGAGGCTGTGGTTCAGGTTTTGTGTTTTTAAGCCTTACTGTTCTTTGTCTCAGCTATTTGTTTTATAACAACAAGTTTCACCAAGAAGACTTTTTCACTGTTATCAGGTGCTACAGACACTTCTCAAACATGAAAAAACATGGAAGCAACTCTGTGTCAGATACAAGACTGGCAATGTATGTCAGGGCTATGGGAAATCTGTGAGGGATTTGAACCACTTTGTAATAACTTTGAATTGAAAGAATAATCCTGCAGAAGCTTTGTGCTTCCAGAGCGTTTACAGTGCTGCAGTGAATAAAATTAATGTTTGAACAAAGCTCACTAGATTTTTCTCATTTACATTACTCTTTAACCTGAAATAGTGAAAGAATGTTTAACGTGAGTGCCTGTAGAATAATAGTCTTCATTCAGTTGCTTTCTGACTGTAAATTTCTTGCCGCATTGATCCTTTCATGGGTTGATTGCATCTTGATATATTTTTATCAGTTTCAAACTATTTCATACTTAGCAGATAGTTCTGTGCAATATATCACTGGGGCTAAAAAAAATTCTCTTTTTTCATATGGGGTAGCGAACCTGAGGTATGTAAGAATGTCCTACCAGACCCACAGCTGTGTGCAGTAGAGCACTGACTTGTAGTGGTACTTGGTTATGCTACTTCTCTCCAGCTTTTGTAAAGAAAAGTCTCAACAGCTGGCAGTTCCCTCTGTGTTCTCTGGCCCTCCAGTGGTGATGCAGGAAACAACATACTTGCCTCGATAAAAAGGTTCTACACCTGTGAAAGGAGTTTATTTTGTTAGCTGGGCTTTACTTACTTGCATGTACACTTATAAAAGCATTTACCTGTCTGCCCTATGAGAGGAATTGGTATGTTCCAAGGTGATAGCTTTCTTCCCCAGGTCTCAAAGGTGCCTTGATCTCTATTAGCTGGTTCCTGGCCCGGAGAATCTTCAGTACTTAATTTCAAAGAGTATAGCTATCCGTTCTGGTTAGACGATCCTCAGACTGAAGCTGTGTTGCAGGTTGCTCAGCAGAGTAGCTTTCATAGAGTTTGAAGAACGACTTAATTCATTTGTACTTAAACAGAAGTTATCCTCAACTCCAAGTTTCTTAAGGTATAGAAGTCTGCCATCCATTTTTGAATACAGTATTAATATAGATCTGTCAGAATATCTAGAAGCTGTTTAAAAGCTATAGACTAGAGAAAGCTGCTAAAGAGATGGAGGATTTAAAAGTGTTGATCTTGTACACAGTGTACCACTTCAAAAGAGAGAGAAGTAAAGGAATATAGTTTTACTAAAAGTAGTGCTGTTCAGGTCTGTCACATACTTGGAAAAGTTTCTCTCATTTCATACTTGGCTATGAATCATTTGTTCGAGTTATAACTATTAGAAACACAGGCTGAACAGTTGCAATAGTCTGTTCTGTTAAGCTTTATTCAACATCTTGACTACCATGTAGGTGGTCCCTTCAGAATTTGATTTCTAACCTTCTGTTTTATTTGATGTATATTTTTATTTTTTATTTTTATATTATCCAAGCTAAACTTCCCCTGTTGAAGGAGTAATGGGTTAAAACCTAAACAGGGGAAGTTTAGATTGGATAGAAGGAAGAAGTTCTTTACTGTAGGGGTGGTGAGGCACTGCAATGGGTTGCCCAGGGAAGTTGTGAATGCTCCATTGCTGGTGGTGTTCAAGGCCAGGTTG
>JASSUY010049108.1:0-31609 GCA_032466535.1 Forpus xanthops
ACACAGAAACTCGTTCATTAAAAACTGACAGCACATGTTCTTCAGATGGTGCTAAATTCTAATTTAGGCAATAAAGAACGGGGCTCGTCCTGCAGCAGGGCGCGGAGCTGCGCGGTGCTGAGCGCGCCGAGGCGGCGCGGGGAACCGGGGGGCACCGGAGGCCGGGACATGGGATGGGACATGAGCCGGGGACCCCCCCGCAGACACGGGACCACCCCCCGGCACCGGGAGCCGCGCGCGCCCAGCACTCGCCGCGCGCCGCCGGTCTTAAAGGAGCCGCGGCTGGGAACGAGGTGTTGCGGTTCTGCACCGCGCCGCCCCCGGCTGGGGAGTGAGGAAACTGTCACCGCACCCCCGTGTGTGCATAGGATTGTCATAGAGTCATCACGGAAACGGACAATCCCAGACGGGTTTGTGCTGGAAGGGACCTTAGCGCTCATCCAGCTCCAACCACCTGCCACGGGCAGGGACACCTCCCACTGGAGCAGGATGCTCCAAGCCCCTGTGTCCAACATGGCCTTAAGCACTGCCAGGGATGAAGCAGCCACAGCTTCTCTGGGCACCCTGTGCCAGCGCCTCAGCACCCTCACAGGGAACAGCTTCTAAGAGCTGAGCTCATCTCCCCTCTGGCAGGTTAAAGACATTCCCCTTATTCTGTCCCTTACAGGCCCTTGTCCAAAGCCCCTCTCCAGTTCTCTTTTAGCCCCTTCAGGCACTGGAGCTGCTCTAAGGTCTCCCCTTCAGGACCCTTCTCTTCTCCAGGCTGCCCCAGCCCCGCTCTCTCAGCCTGGCTCCAGAGCAGAGCTGCTGCAGCCCTCACAGCATCTGTGTGGCCTTTTGTGGACTCACTCCAGCAGCTCCACATCCCTCTTGTGTTGTTGCCTCCAGAGGTGGATGGAGAACTGCAGGGGGGATCTCCCCAGAGCGGAGTAGAGGGGGAGAATCCTGCACTTCACTCAGCTCTGTGCATCCTCTGCCCGCACACTGCTGTGTGCATCCTGCATTGCACCACACTATGTGCATCCCTCACTGCACAGTGCAGCATCCTGCACTGCACTGTGTGCCCTGTGCTGCACCCCACTGTGTGCATCCCACTTGTCACTTCAGTGCTTTCATCCCTTACACTGCACTTGAGCATCCTGTGGACATCCTGACACTGCTGTGCCCAACTGCTCCGGAGCCATGAGATGCCAGCTCTGGGCAGGTCCCCTTCATCCCCTGGGGGATGGGAAATGTGGGGAGATGCTGACCCACTCATGATGGGGAACTGCTTGCTGCAGAATATTGAGATCACTAAATGTTTGCAGGGATTCAGAGACCTTAAAAGAAACACTCAAGGAGCAGAAACTTTCCTGAAGGCTCAGCTCTGTTACAGGGCATCTCTGCTGGAAACTCATCTTGAATCTTTGACCATCTAAATTGGTCTCGGAAACTAGGGTATGGTAATCCTATTCTTGTAGTGATCTCTTCCCTCTGTAGTGCTTGCTAATACTTAACCTACTTCTCTTTTGCTTCTATTTAAGTTCACTGTTTCTTCCTCACAGCAGACAGATCTACTGATGACTTTGAAGTCATGTTTCTGCAGGATCATGGCACGACTGTGCAAACAGCAAGGAACAAATCCTGACAGATGCAGCCTCGAGGCAGGAGTGGAATCTTGGTACCAGGACACTGGCACAGCCCCTGGACTGTGACTGTGGTAATGAGGTGGGAAGAGTTCTCTGCCATGCCACGTTCATTCTGAATCCTGCTGTACAGATCACAGGTGATTTAGATCAGTGTAACTAGACTTAACTTTCTTACACCCATTCTTGTGAGAACCACTCAATGCCCTTTTCCCCTCCATAAGCTCCAAGACTTCAGTCCCAGCACTTTGCTTGGGCCCTGCCACCCTTGGGTCTCAGTGAGAGCACATCAGAGATACAGGACAGATGTTCATTAATGGCGAATGAGCTCAAGGAAGCACATTTATTGGGATGCTTTACTAGGCAATGCAGAGAGGCACAGAGCATATGGAAAATTGTGGCATGTATCTTGTTTTGCTTGCTATGAGTTCTGGAGGCAGCTAAGAAACTCTAATGAAAAGTCACTCCAGGGCTGAGTGTCTTCCTCCCCCAGGGAAGGTATGTGTGGAATCCACACATTTAACAAGTAATTATTTATTCTTGATTATGAACGTATTAACAATGAATCATTGACAAGCATAGGGGGAAATAGCTGAGCAGAGGGGGAGCCTGCACTCAGAGAGGGCAATTGGAAAGTGACATTTCACTACAACCCTACTACCCTTGGGCTCCTCTCTCCACTCCAGAAAAGCTTGAACTCTTTGGACATACAGAGCCTTTGCAGAGTGTCCAGTATGGACAGGTGGGGAAAGAAGCGCTAACAATATGAAGCTGGTTTGATGAGGATAAGGGAGGATTTGCAGTTTCCTTTGCACAGGCTGCCCCATGTCATGCCACCCTTGAAATTCAGCCGTACAGAATAACAGGCTGAGAACCACCACCCACCCTCATAGCTGTAGGCACAGTTCTTACTGTAAGTGTCCTGATCTCGATCCTTTGTGGAGAACTTCATGTTGTCATGCATGGTCTTGGGATTGTCTGAGGTCATGGCATCCCCTGCTGTCCCTGCGTAGGAGCCCAGCCTCAGCCGATAGCCGTGGGACTCATCTTCTACACTGAAGAGGTTGTAGTCTGCAAAATGGATGTTGTCTGAGGAGTCCTGGATGACAAATCTGACCTGGTAGACCTTCTGCTTTGCGATCTGATGGATGTACTCAGTGCCCAGCCAGTACTCGGTGCGCACGTTCCCAAAGCCATACTTGTAGGTGCTCCAGGACTCAGCCCAGGTGACTGGTGTGTCTTTCTGATTCCTCTGGATGACTGTCCAGCCCCCATGTGTCACATTCATTTCACAGTACACCACAATGTGGTGGAGCCCTTTTGGCTGGATGATGTAAACGCCGCTGCGGCTGCCAGCGGAAATTTCACTGCAGTCTTTGGGCCAGCCTGGGGCAGGAAGCAGAGATGGTTATTAAATCCCACACAATGAGACACTGAAAGCACCTGGTATTTCTTTGGTTCCTATATCCTTTTTGCACACACATTCCTGGGCTATATTCCTGCCGTGTGCTTGCAGGAGTAAACTGAAATCTTGAAATGATCAACATAAGAATTGGGCTTTATATCTCTGCAAGACACAATTCAAACTGATGGGAACACACTGCCAAAATACCTTGGCCTGGTGAGACCAAGGCAGGTGCTGCCATCACCCAGCAAGCAATGCACTTAGGCCAGGTTAGATTCAGTCTTAGAGTGCTGTGGATATTTGTCTGTAGCATGCAGGTGATGTATCACTGCACAAACAAGTGCAAACCTGGGTTATAAAGCCATTTGCTGTTACAGCATGGAGGCTGTAGAGTTTATATTACTTTATGGTAGTCTCAGAAACCCTGGAGTGTGATCAAGACAACCATATTGCTAATGATTAAATCATCCCTTGTGATGTCATTAGGGAAAATCCATCAGTTTTCTATGGGCTTACCTGACCCGCTCTTTAGGGACTTCCTGACTTTGGATTTTATTGTGGCCTTTCAATGCTCCAGAGTGTCAGTACCTTATGTAGCAAAGAGCTGAATGCACCCATACACTTCTAGGAAGGGACCTGCTCTACTCGCACTACCCAGGGGAATACTGGGAGAATGCTGATTATTCCTACCCAGAGAAGACCTATCCTGTGGTCCTATGGACTACTGTTCAGTCAGTTCAGTAACACAGTCAGCCTCTGCCTCACCCTGTCTTTTATCAACTGTTTAGTGAAAAGAGAAAAATAACCAATCACAACTTCCCAGAGGACAGTAATGAATCATCACTTTCCATTTTGGATTTTTAGGTAGAAAATTCCCCCTGCTAAAGATCCTCACCACTACTGAGGCCAGGACATGGCTAGTACTAGGGTTCCCCCAAGGTGATGAGCTGTGGTGCTTCTGCAGCCCATCAGTAAACCCACGTTCTTCCTGGGAGAAGCCGGTGTGCACGTAGGACATGGGCTAAGGTGGCTGAGAGCTCCTCATGAGCCACAATGCTGAAACCTGTTGAGCAGATGTAGTCCTTGAGAAGAGACTTACCATGGCCTGCTGGTGGGCGGGGGGCAACGTCTCTGACCTGTCGAACATGTTGGGTATCATTATCTGAATTAAAAAGAACAGAGGAGACAGGAGTGAGTGCTGAGAGCGTGTATCTCAAATTCCTGCTGGGAGAGCATGGTTATTCTCTAGATGATATTCCTGTTTTGCTGTTGTTGTTCCTAATTCCATAGGGACTTTCCCACTTCAGATATCAGCCAGTCAGTAGTTAGCGGAATTTATGTGTTAGAATAGGGCAGATGCTTCCTTGGTGAGAGGGACTTGGACATACTCAGTGTGGGAAAGACTTAAGGGGTCTGGAAAAAACTGGAAAGATGGCTGCTAAAGTGCAGTAGAAACACTCATGTAACATGGTACTTACTTTTACTTACAACCATATGAAGGTAATCACTCCTGTTCATTTTGTAAGCGACAGTCTGCCCCTGCTCCTTTCTGCCTTCACTTCCCATCCATTGGAAATGCTCCTCCACGAGTCAAGCCTATCTTCCCTGGCATGCCTCCCTCCTTACCCATCTTGAATTTATGCTGCTCACATTTTCAGAGTAGTCTGAGTGAGAGATGAGTGTGAAGCTCACGGCAAACCCCCGTTCTCTATTCAGGCTTGTTGTTCCTGGTGAAGCCCAAGCTCTTGTCACAGCCATGGCTGCTCCTTGTATTGGCAGCTGACCTTTGCAATGAAGGCTAATGTGAAACCAGCATCAAACACCTGAACATTGAGCTCTTCTGGCAAGAATTCTTCCTCCTCTCTTGGAAGGCAACTGGCCATTTCTGTTGGGCCATGTCCTACCCATAGCCCTCAGTTTTATTGCATAACCATTTCTTGGAGGCTTCCTCATTGCTCCCATATGACCTGGTATTTGTCGGTTACTTTGTGCCACCATCTGGCTGTTTGCTGTGTCAGTGTCACTGCTTAAGACTCTTTGTATTACTTCATTTAGTTCTTCTTTGTATTTGCTCTCTCTTGAATTCAGTCCTCCACTGGCCTTGTGTTTTCCAGAGGCAGCTACTCTTCTTCATGTCCTCAAAACACACTGTGATTATTTGCCTTAACATCTTCAATACTGCTTCTCCAAGGAAGTGCCCATGCTCACAACACCCTTGGCTTGGTATTGCTGCCAATGAGACCAAACCTGTCCCTTCTTCTGAGATCCTGAGAACTCTGGGCTTTGTACTGCTGGCTTCACTTACGGACAGAAGAACTTCATGCCAGACAGAAGAGACAGGCAGCAAGCAGAGGAAGACTCTGAGGTGTCTCTTGCTCCAGTAAGACTATCTATATTACACTGGCATTGCACACACATAGAGCAGTATTTAGTCCTTTCTCCATGTTACAGGGGTCTGGTTAGGGTGGTGAGGAGGTCTGTGTAGGATTTGACTGAATGTGACCTTGTTTGCCCCTCCCTTCTAAGTGGTACACTTACCAAACTGGGAGGGCTCCGGGGGAACGTTCATGATTTCATCCAGTGTGCCATTGAGGAGATGCAAGTTTCTTATGTCCAAGGCAGGCAGACATGCTGCCAGGGCCAGCAGGCAGGTGAAAATCAGGGGACAAAGGTGCTGGGAAGCTGAAATGGGAAGAGATTGGAAAAAGCAGAAAATGACCATAAGCTTTCCATTGGAGAGCCATGAATCCCATTTGACTCCCCGACTTGCAGAATAAAATAAGAAAATCAACTTCTTTATGTGTCGAGCTCCCTCTTGGAGCTCTAAGCCCCAATTCACTATTTAGATGAGCTGGCACACACTTATTGACTGGAGTCATCAGCAACGGCATCTGCCATTGGTGGGTTTTGAGACAGAAGAAGGGTGAAAACCTTGTCCACACTCAAGGTGACTGTACTCAGCAATCCCTGTAAACCCAAGTCTTGGGGCTGGAGATAACAAGCAGGGTGAGCACAGAGGGAGGAATCCCTTTTCCTCCCAGCTCCCATCACACACTCATAACACACTCACATGGTGTAAGCTGGGACCATGCCGGCCTCCAGGCCAGGTTTGCAGTCAGCAAGAACCCCAGGAAGGGCTGTGTGCATTTCACTGCTCTGTGTGAAAGCAGCATGACTGAGAGGAGCAGCATGAACTTTCATGAATTCCTGCCTGGCTGGTACAAATAATGTCTTTTATATGGCTATGGGTACTTTGGAATTTCCAGATGTAGCCAGGTGCCCTGGTTTCTTCTACTTCAGAGAGATATGAGCACATTTTCTAAACTATTACATCTAAGCAAGATAACAGAAAGTTTATACTGACCCACAGAGAATGGGGCATTGTGGAGACAGCTGCCCATGGGAAAATCTGTTCACAGTATAACAGATGTAGAACCCTGGCAGATTATCCATGGAAATTCCTCCACTGCTCAGAAAGCACCAGATGCAAACCTACTGCAGTGCAGTAGGTTTGGCAGTGATTTGCTTCTCAATTTCTACATAACATTTAGTGTCTTCATACACTTGTGTTTAGAGGCATGTTTAAAGGCATCTTTTCTTTAAGCCCTAGAGAAGCAATGGCCACTCCACTGCTGGCTCATTCCCTCATAAATGGTCACGAAAGGTCTGAGTAGGAGGAAGATGCAGGGAAGGGCATCAGCCTCTTCTGGCTGTTCTGGGGATAGTATGCTTTTGAGCATCTAACCTCCAGATTTTGATACCTGTTCAATATTGCTTCTTAAGCAAGAATATCTAAAACCTTTCTATTCTAGGGTATTCAATACTTTCCTTGGAGAACTGAAAATGATGAAAAATGTTTGGTAAATATGATGCTCTTAAAATGGACTGACAATCTAGATAGACCGATACAGCCTGAAAACATCAGAACATGCAGACTCCTGCTCCAGTTCCCAGCCTGGGGCACAGCGAGCCCAGACAATGTAATGGACTTAATGCTGGGGTGTCCAGGGGGTGGGGAGAAGGGAGCCCTGCGGAAGACAGTGCCGGGATGCCATACGCAGCAGTGCTGCCCCTCCCATCCCATCCCACACTCACCCATGCTGTCACTGCGGGGACCCTGCGGAGTGGGAAGCCGAGTGGCTTTGGCCTGGCTGGAGGGGTGTCCAGCCTGAAAGTTATAGGGCTCAGCAAGTGAGGGGGTGGAGGCACAAGACGCAAGCCACTTGTCCTCTGGTTGGCAACAGAACTAATGGTTTAAAGGCTTGTTTGCTCTGCATCATAAGTGGTATGTCCTCAGAGAATGGAGGCTGTGTCTCACAAAGGTGAAGAGCTTTCTTCAGAGGCAAAGCAAATAAGCAAATGCCTTAAACCAAACCTGTGATTTGCAGTGCTTGGCTGCCCCCTCCACTGGTAGGGTTTCCCCAGGGAATGGCATCCTCTGGGCACCTCTGCGCATTTCAACTCATAAGTAAATACCCAAATGACATTCCCTCTCCTGGGTGGAAATCAAACATCAGGCGTAAATCACTCTCCAGAGCAGGCATGGGGCCACTGGGGACCCCATTGGACTCTTCAGAGAAGAGGTCCTCTGGTGTTCCTGGGAAACTGTGCACCTAGCTTCAGAAAGTGCCACTCCATGTGCCTGCTGACGTGCCTGGCTGGCCACCACCATGCTGCCTCTTGTGCAATGTGCAGCGCAGCCTCCCTGGCACACAGTCCTTGCAGCAGTCACAAGGGATGTTTGGGAACTGTGATGTGACACTGATGTAAAATGGTCTCACTTCAAGTCCCTCTCGGCTATAGGACTCCTTACAGCATGGATTTAGAATCAGAGAACCACTTTGGTTGGAAAAGTGCTTTCAGATCATCCAGTTCAACCTTTATCCCAGCACTGCCAAGGCCACCACTAACCCACGGCGCTGAGGGCCTCGTCTCCACAGTGTGTGAACACCTGAAGGGACAGTGACTCCAGCACTGCCCTGAGCAGCCTGTTCCAATGTCTGAGTACCCTCTGGGGAAGGAACTGTTCCTCAGCTCCATCTAAACCTGCCCTGGCACAGCTTTAGGCTGTTTCCTCTTGTCCTGTCCCTTGTTCCCTCGGAGCAGGCAGAGTGAAGCTTCTCTGAGCACTGTGTCTCATTTTAGACTCCTCATTTCAAGAAACATACTGACATTCTGGAGCATATCTAGTGGAGGCCACAAGGCTGGTCAAGGGCTTGGAGCTCAGGATGTGTCAGAATAATATGGGAGAGCTGGGCTGGATCCACCTGAAGAAGAGCAGGCAATAGGGAGGTCTTACTGCTGACCACATCTCCCTCACGGGAGCATACGGAGAACATGGAGACAAACTGTTCAAGGATGTGCATGGTGATGGGATAAGAAGCAATGGGTCTAAGCTGGAACATGGAAATTCCAGTTAGAATTAGGGGCTTCTTTTTTAGCATAAAGTTGGTCAAATACTGGAACATGGTCCCAGAGAGAGGCTGTGGGATTTTTACCCTTATAGGTATTCAAGAGTTGACTGGACCAGGACCTGTTTTTTTAGATCTGCTTTGAGAAGGGATTGAACTCTCAGAGATAACTCTCAACCTAAATTACTCTCTCACTCTGACTCCTGTGATTCAATGGTTCTCCTTGGTGGTGCCCAAGGATGAGATGGGAGGCAATGGTCGTGAGGGAAGGGAGAGAAATCAGAGAAAAGAAAAAATTAGCCTAAGGGTGTTCAAAGACTGTGGTATGCGGAGAGAGAGAGAAGTTGTGGGAACTCCATTCCTTGACAGTTTTACTACTGAGCCATACATGACCCTAAGCAACCCATGCTAAGGTGGCACTGCTTTGGCCTTGAGATCAGCTCAGAGGCATTCAGCAGTCCTCCTGTTCTCAGTGCTTCTTTGGTTCTTTGAAAAGCTCCCTCCCCAGTCCTTATGCCTCTGTATATCTGCAGGAGCAAAGCCATGATACCAGGCCTTGTGCTAGATGCAGAGCTGCCTGCACCAGAATGTGCTTTGAGAAGCCACTTGGTAAGCTCAGAGAGCTACAAAAAAAGCCAGAGGGCCCATGGAGCATGAGATCAGCAAGCCAGGCTGGTAGGATTTGCTCTTTCATAATTAACTGCTACTGTCATCACCCTGTGTGCACCAGCAGGACTTAATTGCTGGTGAGCAGACCAAATTGGACCTTCACATAGGCCGATGATGTGTGCTCAGCCCTGGGCTGTCAGTACTGGTCTCCAGTTCCCTCTTTGGCCTTGTTTCCTGGATGGATCTTAGACATACACTGTAGATAGCTTATTTCCTGGACGGATAGATTCATGGTGTAGATTTATCTCCAGCCCTGCCTTCTGCATTGTGTCCTTTTTTCTGGAATCTCAGACCCAGTTTGCGGCTTGCCTTGCCTGGAGCTGTTGCCAACACTCAGTTCTGCTTGCTCTTCTCAGACCTGTTAGGATGGAGCTCTGCCAATGCAGGCATTGCCTCCATGGGTGCATCGTTGTCTTCTGACTTGCCTGCCCATTGGGAGCAGCCAGCCTTTGCTGCTCCCAGAGAGCTTGCTCGTACCTTCATCCTCCTCCCTTGAGCCTGTGGTGCCCTTTGCTCTGCCTCTCTGGAGCACAACCACTGGTAGACGGGCTTAGCTCTGCTTCCAACCTGTATTTTCTCAGAGGTCCTCTTGCAGCTGTCTTCTTAGAAGGAGGTCCAACATTAGCCTGAATCAGAAAACCTGTGAGAATTTTGAAGACCGTCCACTGGAAGGAGAAATAAATGAGGTTCAGACAAGGGCTCTAACTTCTAACCCAGCAAGCAGGGGTGACATGTAAGTGTTCAGATGGAAGTTGGTCCTTGGATCCCTTACCTTGGAGAGGTTTGGATGCTGCTGCCCATCCAGACCTGCAAGTAGCATTGCTTGATGTAGGGTCCTGCAGTACAGAGGTTTGGTGGGAGCCTCAGCTGGAGACTGGCTTGCTTTACCCCACATGCCATAAAGAAGACGTGATCAGCAAGCTACTGAAACCAACACAGGAGAAGAAAGTATATCTTTATCCTCTTGAACAAACACCTTTATCCAAACATCTTTATCCTCTTGACATTGGCTTGACAAAGTGCTGGAGCTGTCTGTATGGTCCTCCCAGATAATCAATCCTGAGAGCATTTTGCTCCTGCAAAGGAAACAACCCCTGGTCGACATTTCTGGGGATCTGCAGGGTCTTACCAGGCCAAAGACAAGACTGGAGAGTGATGAAGGGACCTACAGTCACCTGCTTGTTACCTGGAGCCACTGCCCTCTACTCAAAGCATGCAGATTGTGGTACCAGGGGACACTGACTTCTGGATGCTGCACCATGGTTCCAACACAATGACTTAACTCTTCGATCCTGAAACCTGCCAGTGGTTAGTTGGCACCAGTTAGTGAGCAGGCGTCTCTTTTGAGGACCTGTCCTCATCTTTCCAAGGTTGCCTTTGGGACTGGGCACATAGGAGACCTAATTTTACCCTCTTGGCTAGTTACTGTGTGTATGTCCTTAAAAAAGCTGGGTCTCACCACTTCAGTTTGGTCATGGCTCTCCAAAATTTGCTCAAAGTGAGCAATTCACATGGAGTGTTTGTGTAACCGGGACAATCAATAATTGAAACCCTTCATCAGGGAGGGTATTACTTTGTACTCCTGCTGGAAGGGCATGCCTCTCTCTCCTCAAGGGGTTTAGCTGCACTACTGTCATGAGATCTGAACACTGCTCGAGTCACAGCCTGCAAGTGCCTCCTTGTGCCTTTACAAATAACAAGTGCGAACACAAGTGGGCATGTGCAGTTCTTATAAAGCCACCATGGATAACTCAGTATGCGAGGGTGCACCACTGGGTTCCTGCTCTCCGCTCAGCTGTGCTGTTGTGATGGGTAAGTTATCTTCTCAGCAGCACACTTAATTCATGTGTGGTTCTGGGCTCAAACAAGACATGACTGGGGTGAGAATACAGAGGCACAAGATGGGAAGCAGGACAGCAGCTGTGATCTTGCCTGGGTGATGCACGCTATGAGGCACTGTGGTAGCAGAAGGGACACAAGACGAAAGGACCAAATGACACGTGCTTAGTGCCAGCCTATGCTTTCCCCATGTTACCTATGCCCTGTATTCTCATGTCCTGTCAAGGGAGGTTAATGTGGAGACCTAGATTTCTGCATGGTCCTTTCCCTTTCTGACCAATGCATGTGGCACACGTGGTCGTGTAGGGCTCCTTCCCCAGGTGTGATGGCATCTGCCACAGTAACTGAGCTAGTGCAGGCTGCAGGAACGAGCTGGCAGCCAGCACAAAGGGTTTGGGCTTGTGTCACTGTAAGACTTCCTCCTGTCTGCTTGGGAGCTGGTATCTGTGCAATAGGACACATCTGTTGGCTCTGGCTTCGCACTAGCTGTCATTGGGCTGAAGTGGTATGTATAACAGGCTATGATTACTCCAGATGGAACTTTTTCTTGCAATCCTCCTCCCCTGCAAACTACTCTCCCCAGATCTATCTGTGTACACTGTCCTCTTAGGTACTCCTGGAATATAGGTTTCAAGAACGGATCTGGAGGTTACTGTATGGTGCAGGGAAGGGATTGATTGGAAAAGTGACAAAGCCATTTCTCACCTTGTTTCAGTGCTGCAGGGGCAGAGCCTGCACCGCAGCTGCAGCTCCCATCACCCTTGGGACCTCCCTATTCCTGCCTGTGTCCCATGGCTCTGCCTTCCCTCATCCCAGCTCTGTGGGGGCTGCCGGCAGGGGCAGAGGGAACTGCTCAGGGATCCTAATGGTGCTGGGCCCTTTTCTTCCCTTCCCAGGGCTCCAGGCTAGAACAAGTTTGCTCCATGGGGGCCTTTTCCTCCTACCCACAGTGATGGCGATGCTTCTCCTTGGTGCAAGTGCTGGCCCAGCAGCACCCACTGCCAGCCCCCGGAGTGGTGAGTATGGAGTGGGGAGGTGACACTGGCTGGGCACCAAGGTGCGGAGCAGGACAGTGTCTCCTCAGCTCAGCACTGACTCTCAGGTCTGCTAAGTGCTAGGAAGGCCATCATGCATCCAGGTTGATGCACACACAGAAACCCCATGTCCATGGTTTGTAAGGTAAGCAGTGTGACACCATCCTCACCTCCTTTGTGGCTCCATGTTGAAACCAAGAGGTTCTTGTCTAAACACCGTAACCTGGGAGGATTGCTCTGTGGTGTCATTTTATACTTCAGTTCCAGGAGAGGTCCTCCCAGCATCTTTTAATTGTTTTAGTTGGATTAGGAGTATTCCCTTCCTCCCCGCAAGGGGGGGATACACTCCCTGCAGGGCCCGCGTGCCCAAGGGAAACAGGAATCCCTGTGCTGAATTGGAACTGCCCCCAGCAAATTGTCCCTCATCAGATTCAAAACAGGAAAATCAAATTAGACAGCAAATCAATTTGGCAAGTATCATGACAGCAGATAAACTGCACAAGCTGATGGAAGAGGTCTCTATGAAGGAGAATCTTGGCCTTCTTTTGCAATGCCATGATTCTAGAGAAAACATCAATTACATATCCTCATCCAGTGGGACATTTTTGGGCGCTTACGATCCTTACAAGAACTGCAGCTCAATATATCAAGGGCCTTGTGTGAGGGCTAGATATACTTGGAGCTCATCACTGGCATCAGGAAGACTTTTTTCTCCTTTTTCTTGGCCAGATGCAACAGAAGGCTCCAAATGAAATAAAGTCATGAGAAATAGATCCTAGGTCTCTTACCAGGGCCATTGTGTTAGAAACCTTTGGTTGCCCTATGGATAAGCCAGTGGAAACTCCACTCTGTGCTGTGGAATAGACCATAGATAGACCAGCCCTTTTTGTCCTCAGTTCTCATTCCCTGCAGGAGCTTCTTGCTGCACTGCAAGACTCATATGACCCTTCTCTCTCCCTCCACAACCTGTGTTTGCTACTGCTCCTCCGCAGGGTTCCCCGCAGACTGCAGCCATCTCCGCAAGAACAGCCCCAGCGGGGTGTACGTCATCCAGCCGGCACGGTCTCCCCCACGCGTGGTGTGGTGTGACATGGACACCGAAGGCAAGGGCTGGACTGTTGTCCAGAGAAACTCTCATGACACTGAGCTCACATGGAAGCAATCCTGGACCACCTACAAGTACGGCTTTGGGAATGTGCAGGGCGATCACTGGATGGGCACCGAGTACCTGCACCTGCTGACACAACAGGGCACCTACAAAGTCCGCTTCATCGTGCGGAATAAAGCCAATGTCACCCATTTTGCTGAGTATGACATCTTCAGGGTGGAGAGTGAGGCCAGTGGGTACCCGCTGAGGCTGGGCCGGTATTCTGGTGAAGGGGATGACTATCTGACCCTCTATCACCCCAAGAAGGGGGGCATCCATGACAACATGAAGTTCAGCACAACTGACAAGGACCAGGACCAGTACAGTGGGAACTGTGCCAGCAGCTACGGGGGCTGGTGGTACGACAGATGCCAGAATGTCCTGCTGAATGCCAAAAACCGCATCCTTTGGCCAGGATTCTGCGATAATGGCGACTGCTCATCCTCCCTCATCCTGGTCAAACCCACAGACGTATGCTGACCATGCCGCAGTGCCCAGCTTCATGGCAATTTGGGAGAATGCCACCATCCCCAGCTCAGCACCCCATTCCTGTGCCTGCCAGCAGCTCTGTGCCAGTCCTGGTGTGTGTCTTACCCTGCCCATAGCCTCTGCACCAGCACCAGCTGAAACACAGTGGCTCTGGGGCTCAAGACCATTTGCCTGGAGCAGCCATGGTGCTGGCCTGTGCTGGGTTGCAGGCATTGGTTTGGGGTGGGTACACCCACTCCTGTCTTGGGCAGAGGGAAACAGTGCAACTTCCCTTCCCTGTGTAATTGGTGTAGCCCTGCTTTGCTCATGCCCTGCTACCTCCCTGGGCCTCCTACACCCCACAGCTCTGCTATCCGTGGTGGGAGAAGTCAGCTGCAATAAACCCTGGAGCCAGACCTGGCTGCCTTGTGCCTACCTGCCACAGCGTCACTACACACACACAGGAGCAGTCAAGGTCCTGGGGCAACGGAGGATGCTGAGGGGGCATCCTATTCATGAGGGGGGGATGCTATTTGCTGCGTCCCCTCTCTGAGACTCACTGGCCCCTTGCACTGCCCCGTGCTGTGGCTGAGGGAGCTCCAGCTCCATCCTGGAGCAAGGGGGTGAGGGGGTCAGGGTTGCCCTTGAGGGGTTTCAATTCACCAGGAAGGGGGTTCCTGCCATGGGGTGGGTGTGATGCTTTGAGACCCCACAGGGTGGGGAGAGGTGGTCTTGGGGCAGCCCCATGGAGCTCAGTCTGGGCTTCCTGCAGTGGGGGGCAAGGGGCTGTGGGGCTCCTGGGGCAGCAGTACATTGATTGCTGCATGGTCAGAGCTTTTCTACTCTGGAGCTGGTGATGTTGGGTGGCCAGGACCCACTAAGGCCTGGCTGACCATGGGTGATCTATGCCTGTGTTTTGGCCAGAGGCCAGGGAGCACGTGGGCTTGGGGATGGCACCTCTTTCCCTGTTAGCTGGACCCATGTTCACACAACCTGTCCCGCAGCCATGGTGCAAGCCTGCTTAGGTGGGACTGTGCTGGGAAGGGCACTAGGGAGAGGTATGAACCTCATGAAAAAATTTCCCTTTGGAAGTCTTACTGTAGCAGGAATCTCAGGTCTGCTCCTGGCAGCACTTGTGAGAAGCTGCCAAACAGAGAAGGACACTTATGTCTGTGCAGGTTCTGAAAGCAATTTTATTCTGCAGGATGAACACGGACTACTGCAGGGATACGGTGCGCACATGGCCTGCCTGGGCCCAGAGCAACTTCCAGCAGGTTGGCTAGTGGTGACTGATAGCTTTCTGCTGAAGTTATCTATACCCACAACGCAAAAAGAGAAAAAAAACCTGGCTGGATCAGGAGGGTTTTAGGTTTCAGAACAGTTTTCTCCCCAGAAGGAACATGCTTGGAAACCACAGCATTTATAAAGACTTGTCCTAACAGTGATCCCTACAAACCCACCACAGGTGAAAGGCCAAAGATAAAACATGGAACTTTGGTACTTTTCAAGAGAAGAGGAAAAGAAAACAGCTTTTTATATACAGGAAAAAGCCTGTTCAGCCCGAGCCAGTAAAATGGCCCCCCATGTCTGCCCACTGCGGACAGGAGGGGGAAAGAGTACTAATGGTACTGAGCTGGTCTGATGAGGATGGCAGAAGCTTTGCAGTTCCCTTTGCACAGGCTGCCCCACGTTATGCCACCCTTGACGTTCAGCTGTACAGAATAACAGGCTGAATACCACCACCCACCCCCATAGCGGGAGGCACAGTTCCCTCTGTAAGTGTCCTGATCCCGATCTTTAGTGGAGAACTTCATGTTGCTGTGCACCTTCCTGGGATTGTCTGAGTCCATGGCATCCCCTGCTGTCCCTGCGTAGGAGCCCAGCCTCAGCCGATAGCCATGGGACTCATCTTCTACACTGAAGAGGTTGTAGTCTGCAAAATGGATGTTGTCTGTGGCATCCCAGATGACAAATCTGACCTGGTAGACCTTCTCCTTGGTGATGTGATGTATGTATTCAGTGCCCAGCCAGTACTCGTTGTGCACATCCCCAAAGCCATACTTGTAGGTGCTCCAGGACTCAGCCCAGGTGATCTCCGTGCTCTGCCGGTTCCTCTGGATGACTGTCCAGCCCCCATGTGTCACATTCATTTCACAGTACACCACAATGGGGTCCAGTCCTGTGGGCTGGATGATGTAGACACCACTGGGGCTACCAGCAGAGACCTCACTGCAGTCCTTGGGCCAACCTGAGGCAGGAGAGAGGGTGATTTAACAAGACCTTATGCAACAGCACAAGACCATGTTTCACCCTGTGGCAGGATACAGGGACATCTGGGCAGAGTACCTGGCAGATAATCAGCCATCCCAGCTTAGAAAGGTCAATGTGTTTAGCTGGAGGTGAGAGTACATTATAGCCTCAGCCTCTGTTCCTCTTCCATTTGGGAGCACCTAATTGGAGGCAGCCCCAGTGAAAGACCCCAGGCACACAGGGCTATGCTGCTATCAGGCCAGGACACTAGTGGACACTAGTGGGCTCCTTTGGGTCTCCTGAAAAAGTGGTTGTGTCGCTAAAACAGGGTCATGTTGGGGGGAAGGTGAAGAAGACCTTGCCCCTGCCTGTGACCAAGGAAACAGGAGACAAGTAACCCCCTCAACCACACGGACAGCCTTAACCAGTCTGCAAAGTGTGCATACATACACAGCACTGCAGCCTGCATTTGGTACACCTTTATATCCATCGTCCCGGAGCAGGGCTGGGGCTGGGGCTGGTGTAGTCCCCTTCCCCACCTGGAGCTGGCTGTATATGAACACACAACTCTGGGCTCCCCTATGTACTTGTGGGTGTGATGTCCCCATGCCTTCAGCCTTCTGACTGCAGGACCACCCACTACAGTTAAGATCATTCTTCCAGATAGGCAGAGCTCCTCTTTCCAACTGAGCAAAGCCTGGAGTTGATGCCACATCTCTCCAGCCTTCCTGCTTGTATACATTATGGAGGTGCTTTTTGGATCTGAAGCATCATAGCACACCCTCTCCCAGGCTTTATCAAGCCTCCAATGGCCCAAAGAATGGGCTGGGACTTTTCACCAGCCAGGGCTGACCCAAACCAAGGCACTGAAAGGGGTTGGTGAGAGCACTGCTGTGCCTACAGAATGCTACATACTGGTTTTCTTCAGAGCACTTGCCGAAGTGTTGGAGGGAGATTTCTTGAAGACGTTTAGGGTTTGTGCAAGCATGGAGTGGCCTGGGGCATCCAAGACCAGCATGCAAGCAAGGAGTAGAAGGCACTGGACTGCTAGAAAGGGAAAAGATAGAGGTGAGATGTGACCCTCCCTCTAGAGAGGTAGAAAATCCCATGGCTCCAGCACCACACTGTGTAACAGGACCAAGTGCACCAAGCACGCCAGCAGTATCAGACTGGTCTGTGCAAGCTGGAAAGCTTGCCTAAAGGCCTCTACTCTTTTGCTCAAGGAGTAGACAACCTTGCTTCTTCCCCTTGATCAGCTTCTAGAAGGTCCGGTGTGAGGTATTTGGGATGGAGCAAAGAACCCAACAACTGGCAGAGCCAGGTTTCATTCCTGGCCTCTAAAGCAGGGGACTGGCTGGGGTGAGCCAGAAGTCAGGGTACAGGCTGCTCGTGTTTGAAGGGATGGCAGGTCAGGATGCTCTCAGAGGGCACCAATGCCATTGCTCCCCATCTGTGTGTGAGTCCCTCTTGCTGTCCAAACTGGGCTCTTCCCATTGCTAGCAAGAAGCACCCTGCTTCCCAGCCCTGTACTCACCCATGGCGTCTATGCGCGAATGCCGTCTGGAGCACAAAGCTGCGGAATGGCAGGGCTCACAGAGGCATTTGTAGTGCTCTCTGCAGTGGGTGGGGTGAGTGGGTCCTACACCCACTCCTGGCTTTCTTAAGGAGGAAATTGGGCTGGGTTTCCTTTGTGCCCTTATAAAACACAAGCAGAGCCTAAGGTGCCTGTGGTTCTAGGTGCACAGCTTCCTGAGCTGCGAAGAAAATAAGCCCCTTGCCAACAAGAGTCCTTGGAATGGTCTTTTCTGTGAGTGCTTAGCTCCTTGGATGGAATTTCCCCTGGGAACAGCATATCTTGGAGCTTTGAAGAGCGCAGCTTAGTCAATAAACACTTGAATGCCAGTCACCAACCAGTGTGAAGAACAAATGGGTGCTGCCGGGTCAATTGGTTCTTGTTTAATGTGCTTTTGACAATCTCAGCCTAGCTCTTGGTGGGTAAGTCAGAGCAGCCCCGAGGCTCCCAGAGAGACTGACTGTTGTGGGACAGTGTTTGGAGCAGCTGGTGGAGGGGAATTAAGGGTGCACAGAGGGACTGGAAGGGATCTGACAGGGGAGTCCATAGGAAGTGAGCACCCACAGAAGCGATGGGTGTTGGTGGGGATCTGAGTGTTGCTTGACATGGAAGAGTGATGTAAGTGTGCACAGAGGGGAGAAGTCAGGCATATGCAGATGCTGAAAGGAACAGAGGAGATCTGAGTATTTGAGGAGGGAACAGAGGAGATCTGAGTGCACACAGAGGGAAATGGAGGACACTTGAACATGTAAGGGGGAACTGAGGGGATCTATTTGTGAAGGGAGGACAACAGAGGGGTTCCAAGAGAGAACAACAAGGGAAACAGAGAGGATATGAAAGCAGCTGGATAGGAATGGAGAGCATCTGAGAGTGCTTTGAAGTGAACAGAATGAGTTCAAGTTGATCTAGAAGCACCAAGAAAGGAATTTGAAAGCATGTAGCACGCACATAGTTTGGATGTAAGACACTCAGAAAGCACGGCAGGGACTGCAGGATGCAGAAAAGGTGGGGTGGAGGAGATATGAGCATGCATGCATGGAAACTGGGGTTCCAAGCCACAGGTAGGGGAGCAGAGTGGGTCTACAAACACTCACAAGGGAATGTAGAGTAACTGAGAGTCCACGGAAGGGAAGAGAGGGATCCCAAGCATGCCTTTAGAAGAATGGAAAGGACTGCAGTGGCACGTGGGGGAATAGAACATGGAGGGGAATGGAAGGGCCAGAGGACAGAGTCTCTGTGCCAACCAGAGCACCCCATTTTGTTTGTAGTATATCCCAGTGTCTTACATTTGCTTTCATTTTCATGTCAGAGCCCTCTGAATCCCCTCAGGCGCTTCCCAAGCCCTCCACTGCCTTCTCAGGCACTCTTTGTTTCCTATAGACCTTTGCCAACCCTGTGACTGCTAGGGCTGTGATTTCCACCCTACCACTCCACCAGTTCACTTGTTTGCAGCAGAAGAAATAGGCAGAGATCACAAAACCACAGTGTGATCCCAACGGGAAATATTATTACTTGGATGAGAAATGTGAGCTGCAGCCTCCAGTAGGAGCTTGTGGTGGCTCTGCTGTGCTAAGATGACTGCAGGTCCGGCCAGGACTGGCCTTTGTGGGATACGGGGGTACAGGCTGTGGCTTCAGCCCAGAGGCTGCAGCTCAGGCTCCTCAGCCATAATCAGCACTGGCAGCATGACAGATTTAAATACAGCTGGAATGTCAACCCAGGGAACAGAAGCATTGGACCAATTGCTTGGGACTGGATGCGCTGATGTGTGTGTCCTGTGTGCTTGCAACCTGGGTTTTCATATATATAGTTGTTTTTTTTAACCCTAACTATTCTATGAGTGATTCTAGTTAAATCTAGGTACATTTAAAGGCAATATAGAGCACTGGAGATGATACAGTGGTTATAGTCAAGATGGTTTTTGTGTGTTTAGGGTTTCTTTTAAATCTCATCTTCAAGAATCAGTACAGCATTCTTCCTCTGCTGTCCAGACATTTTGTTACAGACGTAATGGCTAAAACATCTGTAGAAATGTGTGATAAAATGCTTTTAGGCAAACAATCAGAGAAGAAAGTAGCTTGACATTTGTAGCACTCATTACATATAAAGCTATATTATACATTAGTATCTTTGATAGTGGCAAAAGCTTTCCTACAGGTAGCAGTCTGACCTTCCCTTAGTGCTAGCTTTGAAATGCAGTGCCAGGAACATCCAAGTTGCATTTTGGACTGCTCATGCACTGCCCAGTACCCAGTTTTCTGTCTGCAAACCCACAGACACCTGTTTGCAAAGCACAAGAACCCCAGATCCTTATCTCCAACATAATCCGGATTTTTAGGACTCTGTGTTTCTGGTTTTAGACTGTTCCAATTTGCACGCGCCAACCCCAGTGCAAGAAGAGCAATTGCAGAGTTTGGTCCTCAGGGGGGGATCCATGTGTCAAGCTCCTCTAGGGTGAATCCAGGTATCCAGAAGCCCCTGGGGGACCCTGTTGCCCAGGTCTGTGGGATGTCTGGTGGTCATTGACGTCTGGGGGATCTCCGGCATTGATGGACACCCCTGGGAGAGAGAAGGACAAATGGAGAAAGGACAGGGGAGAATATGCCCATCTGGGATGGGGGGAGTATCAGGGGTCAACTGAGGGGTGCCCAAGGGGAAAATAGGGGGTCCTGGGAGTGAAGGGTGAAGGGACGGGTATGGGGGTAGGTGCCTGGGTCAACTGACTGTAACTGGGGCTCGAGAAGGGGCATTGGGGGTTTCAGGGAAAATGGGGGAAAATGGCAGGGTCTCATGGGAAATTAGGGAATCAGGGGGAAGCAGTGGTCCTGGAATGGGCCAGAAGGCAATGGGAGTCCTGGGGGAAACAGAGGGCCCTGTGAGGTTAGGAGTCCTGGCAGGCTATGGTCCCCCTTAGACACCTGGGTGTCGTGCCTCCTCCCCCATCCCAGCTTGTAGGGAATTCCACCAAGGGACTGAAGGCCCAACAGGGTTTGGGAGTCCCATGGTGGTCTGTGGGCAGCCTCAAAAGCATGGAGGTAAGGTTTACCAAGTCAGGAGGACTCGCACCAGCAGCAGCACAAGCACCATGGAACCAAGCGCCAGCCCCAGCCCCAGTAATGCCACGTGGTTCCAAGACGTCCTGCCATGGGGCCAGTGCAGCACAGCTCTGAACTGAGCCTGGAGTCCCTGCTCTGCCTCCACGCTTATCCCTGATGCTGCGGGGACCCACGTACCTTGGGTCATGGGGCACTGCCCCACAGGGCCCAGGTATCCCCACAGCCACAGACCTCACTGCCCCCAGAGACCCAGGCATCAGGGGGTGTCCGCTCCCCCCCATGTGTCCCACTGCCCCCAGAGGAACATCAGGGAGCACCCACTCCACCATGGATCCATCCTGCTGATGCTCCCCATGCAGTCCCCTCCCATGGGGCTCAGCTCCCCTGGGCCCCCCCCACCCCACTCACTATCCCCAAGGCACTCAGGTGTCTGGGCGCACCGTTGAGGTAGAAGTACTTGCGGACCAAGGGCTCAGATGGGGCTCCCAGGTGACAGGCGATGGTTCCTGGAGCGGGGTCTTGGATGGTCAGGATGAAAAGTCCCTCCACACCCACCTTCAGCTCCTCAAACAGCGCCAGATCCTGAGTGTGCAGCTGAGGCATGGGGAACATGTCAGCACAGCCTGGTCCAGCAGGTACGTGAAACAGCATAAACGTGCATTAAACGGCACTCATGCCCCACTTGTCATGTCCCCTTCACGCTTCTGGTACTCATTGCTTGCGCCTGTGCACACAACTCATGTTCCACGTGTGCTTGTCGTGCCCTGTGTGTCTTCACACACAGATGCACAGGCAGAGCACATTGATGAGAAGCTCCCCATTTCCTTGCCATGTGCACTTGAGCCCAGAACCCCTGTGTGTGCTGGGCTACACCCCCAGAGTGAGCTGAAGCTCAAAGAAGAGATTCTCCCCCTCTGCTCTGCTCTGGGGAGACCCCCCCTGCAGTCCTGATCCAGCTCTGGGACAACAGCACAGGAGGGACATGGAGCTGTGGGAGCGAGGCTAGAGGAGGCCATGGAGATGCTGTGAGAGCTGGAGCAGCTCTGCTCTGGAGCCAGGCTGAGAGAGCAGGGCTGGGGCAGCCTGGAGAAGAGGAGTCCTCAAGGGGAGACCTTAGAGCAGCTCCAGTGCCTAAAGGGGCTGTAGGAAACCTGGAGAGGGGCTTTGGACAAGGGCCTGTAGGGACAGGACAGGGGAATGGCTTTAACCTGACAGAGGGGAGATTGAGATGAGCTCTTAGGCAGAAGCTCTTCCCTGTGAGGGTGCTGAGGCGCTGGCACAGGGTGCCCAGAGAAGCTGCAGCTGCCCCACCCCTGGCAGTGTTCAAGGTCAGTTGGGCATAGGGGCTTGGAGCATCCTGCTCCAGTGGAAGATGTCCCTGTTCATGGCAGGGGGTTGGAACTGAATGAGCTTTAAGGTCCCTTCCATTCCAGACCAGTCTGGGTTCTATGGTTCTATTTCTGACCCTCTTGTTGATGCTGGGCAAGGCTTGAAAAATGTCCCTCCAGCTGGGAGCAGGGGCAGGTAGAAGGGTGGGCAGGGGCAGCCATTTGCATGGGTCTGGGAAGGCAAGAGAGCCAACTTGAGTATGTTATTAAGGGACCCTCACCTGTGCCCCAAGACAGGCACAGAGCAGGACCAGCCCTGCCCTGAGCTTTTCTCCACACCCATGCCCTACAAACCTGCACCCCCCATCGCAGCCCCCAGCCCTCCCTCCTTCCTGTTTCCCAGCTCCCAGCAGCAGCTGTGTTTGTTCTGTAGCTCTCAGTGATGCAGTGATGTCCCTAATGGGGCTCACAGTGCGGACAGCCTCATTTCACTGTCTTGTTTCCTTCCAGCTGAGGGGAGGTGACTTAGTGTGCACTGACCAGGGAGGTCCTGAGGGTCATGTTGCCCCAGGAGCTCCATGGGCATGCTTGGGTTTCTCTGCCTTACTCTGGGGTTCAATTCCCTCTACCTGCGAGTTCAGCAGCTGCCCTGGCTCTCCCACCCATGAGGGTATGGCCTTGGAGCAATGGCAGTTGCATGGAGGGGTCTTTTGAGGCAGGCTGGTGGCTGCACAGCATCCCTCCCCAGCAAGTCCATGCTGAGAGTTTGTCCCTTAAAGAGCTCGGTGCTGCATTGTGTCCCACTTATGCTGGGTACATGAATGGAAGAGGAAGAGTAGATGCTGGGCTGGGTTTCAGGATGCTGTATTCCCTCGTTGCCAGCATCTCTCAGGTGCTTCTCAAGATGCTGTCAGGCCATGTCCGCAGGGAGGTGCTGGGGATGAGAGCAGTGCCTGACTATTGCTTTAAGTAGCCACACACTTGTTCACTCAAGCTTGTGAAACCTCAGAACACGCTTGAACAAAGACTCGCCTATTCGGCATTAGTCTGTCTTTGAAATCTGCCCCCATGGCACAGTACAGCAAGTGGGGCTCCCTCCCTCAGCAGCTGTACCAGCAAGGAGCTGGACTGCAAACCGGCTGCTGCCCCGAGGTTAGAGCCTAAACAGGCAGCAGTACAGACAGAAAGAGCCCTGCACTGGTCCTTCACAGCTCTGTGGCTGGAGGAAGCATGCCAGGGTGGAGGGGAGAGCGATGCTGTCCCATCTCACTGCAGGGGACAAGGATGGGGACCCCTTCGGCTCCAGAGCCTGATGCAGGAACGTGTCTGGGAGCAGGTATTCCCACCCATGGGTGGATGGGGATGGTCTCCCCAGGAACACCCAGCCCACCCCACAGCCCCAGGGGCTGCGGAAGGACCTGTGTCCCTGTGGCTCCAGCCTGCAGAGAGTTAAGGACATGGCTGTGCATTGGCCACTCTGCTATCACCAGGAGTTTGAACTTTCCCCCATGGCACAAGGCAAACAGTGCGGTGGTGCCAAGCAGAGGAGCCAATGGAAGGGACAGGTTTCCCGGGCGCATGGCCAGATCCTGCCCGTCAAGGCTACCCAGCTACCCTCCTCACTGGTGCCACGCACCGACAGCCAGGGCAAGGGAGGCAGCAGGAGTACAGGACCGCAGCACATGGATGTGCACCTGGGCCAGGCCTGGGGCTGGTGGGGCTGCGGCTGTGGATCTGCTGTGGGACCTGGGGCAGACGGGCGATGCCTTTGGGCTTTGCCATCGCCGCCTTTTTCGCCCATTAACAATCCTTTCAGTTTGGGGGTTTATCAGGATGACCTTTGCCCCCTGGGTTGCCTTGGAAGTGGCTCCACCCTTCCAAGGGAGGTGAATGCAAACCCCATGCTGAGAAAGGAGACGGTTCGGGATGTCTGAAACTGCCCTATGCTGCAGAGGAATGGGGACGCAGGTGCCACCATTCACCAAGGGAGCATGGGATGAGGTGGGAGCAGGGCTCAGCCTGAGACCAAACCTGGTGTGGGTCAGCACTGACTCTGTTTTGTCCAGTAGCTGCTGGGTTTGCTCCATGATTCATTCAGTCTGTCTGGAAGTTTAAGGTGTTGCAGCCCCTGCCTTCATGGCAGAGTCATGATGCTCTGCATCAAGAGCAAGAGGAGAGTGGAGGGACGATCTAGTGTAGATGCAGGTCTGTCGGGATGTAATGAGACCCAGGGTGGCTGAAAGAGGACAGCATTCCCTGCAAGTCCTGACTGCTCGTGTTCCATCTCTCACAGCTTTTGTTCCTAAAGTAATGTTTTTTCTTTGAATTTTTATGCTTTAAAATGCAGAGTTTGACAAAGGAAAGACAAATTCTAACCACAATTTTCCTGAGAAGTGCCCCCAAGTGAAAAATCAATTGTGTTCAAATCCAGCTTCAAATCTCTACTATTTAAATGAGCACTGCATTGGGCTGATGGAAAGACTGCTGCGCCAGCTTGGCCACTCATCACGCTGCCTAACTCGAGGGCAGTGTTGTAACAAAGGTGTTAATATGGTGCACTGCAGATCAGATAGGGACCTGCTCTGTGTATTTACTCCCAGACTGGAGTGCTACTACCCTCACAGCTCTACCTTTTGAGCATCCATAGTCCTACCTGCAGAGCGAGCACAGACTGCCACAGATGAGAAGGGAAGTCCTTCAAGTTGGACTTGCTTAAGCAAGTCCAGAGGAGGCCATGGAGATGCTATGAGAGCTGGAGCAGCTCTGCTCTAGAGCCAGGGTGAGAGAGCGGGGCTGGGTCAGTCTGGAGAAGAGAAGAGTCCTTAGAGCAGCAACAGTGCCTAAAGGGGCTGCAGGAACCCTGGAGAGGGGCTTTGGACAAGGGCATGTAGGGACAGGACAAAGGGGAATGGCTTTAACCTGATAGAGGGGAGATGGAGATGAGCTCTTAGGCAGAAGCTCTTCCCTGTGAGGGTGCTGAGGCGCTGGCACAGGGTGCCCAGAGAAGCTGTGACTGCCCCATCCCTGGCAGTGTTCAAGGCCAGGTTGGACACAGTGGCTTGGAGCATCCTGCTCCAGTGAAGGTGTCCCTGCCCATGGCAGGGGGTTGGAACTGGATGAGCTTTAAGGTCCCTTGCAACCCAAACCAGTCTGGGATTCTATGATCTAAGTCCCTCTTGCAATAGATGTCCAGGAATCTGGATAGCTGCAAACCAGGCTGGGTATCTTGATGATCCCTGGAGATATGACCCCCATGTGCATGAAAGTGGGAACAGACTTAAATACCAGCCAGCTCCTCTGCACACTGCTTGGATAGGATCAGTCCCAAGTCCTTGGGATTTAAGAGAAAAGGCACACAGCTGTCTGCCACTTATGACAGCACAACATGCTCAGCATGGATGGGTTCAGCCCAAGCCTTTCTATTCCCCTGACCCACCATTGCCCATCGTGTGGATAACCCATGGCAGAAGCTTCCTGATCCACTGCAAAGCTCCAAAGGGTTCCACTGCCATCAGCACAGAGCTCTGCCCCCCCTCAGCTCCTGCCACCATCCAGCAAGGACATAGGCAACACCCAGATGGTCTGAGGTCTGGGTGAATCCAAAGCCCCCTTAGATGGTGGGGATGGACCCAGCAATTCCAGGATGTGGCCACATCAGCGCAAGGCACTTCCATCCAGTTTGAGCTAACACACATGGCTGCGGGTGAGTGCTGGTGAGCTGTGGGAGACTGAGGTGAGTGATTTGCTGGCAGCGCAAAGGGAAATTCAGGCTAATCCGGAGAGAAGGAAATGGGGAGAGGGCAGCTCAGTGCATGTATCACTGTGATCTCTGCCTGGGTGCTTTCTGCCTTGGTACATGAGTGTTTAAGGCACTGTGAATTAGAGAATCAATGAGAGTATGGCAAAGCTATATCAGCAATTCCACTTCCAGGGAAGCCTCAGAGCCTGCTATCAGCTTGCCAGGAGGATGGATTTGTAGGGAGTATAAGAGCGTAATTGAAGCCTGCCTTGTTTCAAGTCACAAAACTGGCAGAGTTAACACTCCATGTGGCTTAGCAGCCTGATGTCCCTGCCTGCTGAATCTCTCCTCTCAGTATTTGCAGGGGAGCAGAGGAGGTTCAATCTGCATCCCACCCTAAGAACAGCTACAAAAGGCTTCTGAACCACAAGAGAGGCACATGCAAGATAACACCGTGAGTGGCTGCAGTTTGTAGTTCCCATCTGCACCCGGTTTTCCTCCCTTCCAGAGGACAGTTCCCCAGGTCAGGCATGCAGTGACTCTGCAGCAGGTCACAGGATGGTGTGTGAACAAAGGAGGCCTGCTCTGCAAGGTGGGACACTGGGAGTACCACTGCAGTCATGGGGGAAAGAGTTTGCTCGGGTGGGAACCATGCTAAGGCCAAAGTGTGAAGAGATCCTGAAGGAGCTCAGCTCCACATGCTCAGCTTTTTGAGGGAACAAAGGCAAGTGGGCTGCAGGGAGGTGCCCCCATGGGAAAACCACAGCCTAAGGAAGGGATTCAGAACTGCAGCACATTGCAGAAGGAGCGGAAGACATTCGTGAAGTCTTTGGCGGGAGAGCTGATGGAAGTGTCCTGGAAAATGGTACTGGGAAAAAGGAGCTTGGAACTGCTTCCTCCCAGCACCAGGAGGAAGTCCTGGTGGAGGAGGAGGAGGAGGAGGAGGGGAGCTGCCTCTCTTTGGGGGGTCTGAAGAAGCAAGTTACTGCCAGCCTTGATGTGGAGAGAGGGCTCCCTTCCCAGCAAGGGGATGATGCTCAGTCCAGCCCCTGAAGGGATAATACATCAGAACCTCAGGGCGATTGCTCAAGCTGAGACAGGACTGCCATAAACATCTGTGAAGTGCCATGGAGGAATGTTGGTGAGGGGAGGAATTCCAGCTGCCCACATGAATCTGGAGGGTTAGAACTAGATGATCCCAAGCTCCCTCCCAACCCAAACCATTCTGTGATTCTATGATTCTATGAAAGTTCGGCTATAGCCATGGAAAATGATACTGTTCAGAGACAGTTTAGTGAATTGCCTTTGAAATTGTGTGAGCCTGGGCAGCAAGGGGGGGAGGGTGGCTGCTGCCCTCATGGCTCACCAGCAGCTCAGGAGAAGACCGTGCAGCACTGCTAAGGACAAGTTTGGGTATTGTGTTCAGATTGGTGCCCCTGGCAAAAGAGGGACCCTCACAAACAGGGGTGATCCCGCAGGACGATGCTAAGATGGTTGGGGAAAAATGTACATGACAGAAGAGGAGGGTGGCTGATGTGTTTGTTCAGCCTGAAGAAGGGAGGGTGAGGGGAGCTGGAGTGATGGAGCCCTGCATGCAACATCGTGCCAGCCAAGGGTGGTATCCAGCTGCTGTGGTCTGCTCCACTGCCAAGGCCCCTACACCCTGCTCCTTTCCCCTCTGCCTGGGGAGCACCAGAGCTTGGGGCATCCAGAGACTGTGGTGCATCTCAGGAGTCAAGAGCCTGAGCACTTGGGGTGGAACAGTGTCTGCTCCTCCAGCCCCAAGCTGCAAGGATCAGAGCACAGCAAGTGTGGGGCTGGGAGAGTGAAGGAGTGTGGTCAATAGCACTTTAATGTCCCCTATGTGTGGCACTCAGGGGGAACTCACCCCTGACTTGCCCCCCTGCTGAGGCTCACCATGCTCCCACAGAGTGCCAGCCTCACCAGCACCTTGGAGGAGGCTGCACCACGCCGGCCATGAGCAAACCCTGTAAGCTGTGATGTGGCTGTAGGCCAGGTGTACACAGCAATGTGGCAACGAGTACCCTCAGAATGCTGTCCCAGTGGTCCATGTCACCAGGGCTGCTCTGGAACATGACCACATATTCCACCATGTTGAGCACTGAAGGTCTTCAAGGCATAGCTAAAAGGTCAGCAACTGAATGAGACCCTGTGTAGTGTCAATAGACAGCTCCTGAAGCCTGTTTCACTGAGATTTAGTTTTTGCGTGGCAACAGTAGGACATTGTCATTCCAGGTTTTCAAATGAACATTTTGGAAAAGCTATGTAAGCAGTTTTGCACTGGCACCAGTAGAGCAAGTCACCCTGATGCTATGACTGAGAGAACTCAAAACCTTGGGGGCCTTGGCAAAAGAGGGGAGCTGCCCCCAAGAGTGTGGAGCAAGGCACTACGAGACATGATGCAGGCTCTGCTGTTGTCACCGAGGAGCTGTGGGACAAGCAGGTCCCTACCATACTGGGTTTGGCTGCTTTATGTGGTTGGGGGAATGATGGAGTCACCTATCCCATTTTGCAGGAGTGAAGGAGGGATGCTTTCAGAAGGCCCTGGAAAAAGCCCTGTGCAGCCATCCAGCCCCAAGTGCTGCTGCATGCCCTAGAATAACCTCAGGACACGTGGGCAGAGTCAAGGACGGGAAGGCAGGACTCCTGCTCTGGGCTGGATTGCCAAAGACTGAGTGTTGGCTGCTCACAGGGTTATTGCTGCTCTACAGAGAGTGCAGGATCTGGCCATGAGGGTGCCACAGCTGGGTGCAGTGACTCCAGATCTCATGGGAAGGTGGAGAAGGTTTAAGCTACGTGTGAAGAGAGAAAGAACTTCTCATCTGGCTCCACACCCAAGAACCGAGCACCAGTTCTTTGCCCCCAGACCTCCCAGGATGGTGGGTTTTGAGCACATCTCACATTGCAGTCCAATGGAGAAAGAGAGGAAGATGCCAGTTTGCAACAAGTTTCTGACTGGGCTGTAGGGCCCAGGCAGCCTCACACCTTCAAAGAGCGAGGGGAGTCTGTGAGACACATGCCAGCGAAGGGTCTCTGGGACTCACCTGTACTCCAGGCTCATGCACTCGAAGAGCCTGGTGAGGGTCGGGTCGATGCTCCGGGGATCAGGCGCTTCAGGCTCTGTGCGGTGATGGCGCCGTCGGGGCAGCGAGTCGCTGTGCGGGGACGACACCATGAAGTGACCACTGTGGATGACCTGAGAGGGGTTCTGAGCCCTGGCACCAGGTCCTGTGCCACCCACAGCCGTGTCCTCAGAGTCTGTGTCAGAGTCAGACATGGGGCATGGCCCAACCGGGGGCTCCGGGAATGGTCCCGGGAGCCCCACCTGAGCTCCTGCCATCACCTTCACCGGCCTGCCCCAGCACTGAGGTCCATGTCCTGGGTGTGCCAAAGCCCTATGGCTTCTGTTTTGGCACGGAGCACGTGCCGCTGGGCTCCTCAGCGCAGGACACCCACACCACACCACACCTCCTCCTCGGCTCAGCTCTCCCTTCCCCGGACCACGCTGCCTCCTCCACACTCCAAGGGTCAGTTTTCGTTTTGCCAAGCAGCTCGTCACCAGCCCTATTTATAGCGGTGGCAGCTGATCCCGCCCATGGCACACTGCTGGCCCCCTGCCACGCGAGCTTCAGCTCCGCTCCTGCTCCTGCCGATGTGCCCGATGGTCCCCGCTTTTATCTGCCCTGCAGAGCCGGGGCGGGCGGCAGTGGGTCCCTGTCCCCTCCTCTCCTGCGGCCGCGGCAGTCAGCTCTGTTTACCTGGGTTAATCACTGCCCCCGGCGCGCTGGCAGTATTTACCTAGTGCTCTGTCCTAATGTATCTCCCTGCACTTCCAAGGGAACAAATACAGATTAAGGGACACAAACAGGTGAAATTATAGCAACGGGCACCCAGCTCAGAACAAGGAATGCGGAGTTACTGAGCCATGTGCTGGGTAACAGCCCAGGCAAAAGTCTTGCTCCAAGGGGTGACCTGGCAAGAAAGGGGATGCAAAAGCTGGATGGAAGAGATGACAACAGTGAGCTCAGGTGTGGTGAGATTTACACACCTTGTAGTCCTTCAGATGGGTTGCCTTCATCTCTGAGGTGTCCTGGGAGATGCTGGCAGGTAGGGCTCTATGCACCAGCCCCCTCCAATGATCTCCTTGATAAATAGCAAGACCTGTTGCCTTAGCATGTGCCATGCCAGTCAGATCTATGTTACAAGCATCTCCTCACTGACCAGAGCCACAGAGAGACACAGTGGATGTAATTTCAGGCTTAAATCACTTCTTTTTAGTTTCTGGCAGCTTCTTCCCTAGCTCCACAACCTGGCACAAGTGCACACACCTGGAGAGCACCCAGACACAGCTTTTGGGTACCTCTGATGAAAACACAGCACAAACAGTGGCATAAAGTGTCTGAGCTTTAATCCAATTTGCAGGTGTAGCATAACACCCTCCATAGCACACTGGTGAAGCCTTTTGCTGCTCCAGAGGAGTGAGCTCCCGTCCAGGGTCCTTTTCAGAGCTGTGAGAAGTGCATGTACAAAGAGCTGGATTGGATATTTTCACAGTGATTGGTGCAAAACCCACTTAGAAACTGATTCTTCGCTTTTCAACCAGATCTCTGCTGCTCCGCAGCTCTTTCCCTGCTCTGTGATTCAGAGCCACCACATCAGCCCATACTGAGCTGCCTGTCAAGGTAATGAAGAGAGAAGTCATTTTAAGACTACTGTGTGCAGACATTGTAAAGCGATGATTGGCATGTGGGTGTCCTGGGAAACTAAGAAAGAGACAAGCCAGAAGAGAAACAAAGACACCGGAGGTGCGCCGGGTTTCTGGGAGCGCTCCTACTGCAGGGCCATGCTGTGCAAAAGGGATTTTGCAGGTTTTGTCCCAGGATCATTTACCATCTGCTCACCACTGAAGGCAGACTTTGGTCCTCTGGGACAGCATATGTCTGAGGGAAGCAGAGAAATATATCAGTCAGGCTTTTAGGGACATCAGAACTCCCTCGTCCCTGGTCCAGCAGCACTTGTGCTGCAGAGGGAAATCTCTTGGGTGGCAGGCACTCATCCTGGGGACGGGGTAGATGGTTCCTTCAGAAGAACATTCCTCATCAAACAATGGACCAGAGCAGGGATCCCACAGAGGAGCAGGCAGGCTGCAGGGCTGAGGGGTTTTGTAATTGGCTATTTGGATCCTAATACGTGCCATGCCTGGTACAGCCACATGGATGCAACGCAGACTTGGAGAGTGTGGCAAGGGAGTTGTAGACCTGAGTGCAACACAAGGTGGATGTCCCAGAGGTGTCCCAAAATGTGCACTGCCACGTGGGAAGTTAGAGATCAGAGTCCCCAGAGCAGCCATCCAAAAGGATCCCAATGCCATCAGCAGGGAGAAACCGCCTCTGCGTCTGGGAGAACAGTATTGGGACAGAGAGGTCCCAGGAGCCCTTGCCAAGCTCCACCAGAGCATTTCAGATCTGCTGACAGCCGCTGTGACCTGTTACTTGCCTACCAAGGGAAAGGAGATAGCACAAACAGTGTCTGCTTTTGGAAGGCTTGGTCACCCATCTGGGGATCTCCAGTGTTAGAGGTCTCATCTCTGTACCAAGTGGTGGGAATTGTAACAGACATGGAAACTGTGGGATCTAGTGGATAAATACAATAACCTGAGGAAGAGTCAATAGCTTTTTAGAGAAAAGTTGAGGCTCAGGAATCTGTTACAGTTGCTGGAAGGAGAGGCATTGTATGTGGACAACACTGATTTGGTCAACATCATGTAATCCAAAAAGCTCTGAAGAAGATCCATCTTAGAATCTCAAAGATACTGAGCTGTAACACAGCAATAGTTTGCTCCCTGGAAAGCAACAATTAGAGTAACTGGTTAATATTCACAATGTACCCTATGAAGACAGGATGAGAGAGTTGGGGCTGTTCAGCATGGAGAAGAGAAGGCTGCGTGGAGACCTCATAGCAGCCTCTCAATATCTGAAGGGGACCTATAGGGATGCTGGGGAGGGACTCTTCATGAGGGACTGTACTGATAGGACAAGGGGTAA
>JASSUY010049116.1:0-15101 GCA_032466535.1 Forpus xanthops
TGGCCTTGAACACTGCCAGGGATGGGGCAGCCACAGCTTCTCTGGGCACCCTGTGCCAGCGCCTCAGCACCCTCACACGGAAGAGCTTCTGCCCTACATCCAACCTGAACTTCCCCTGTTTCAGTTTGAGCCCATAACCCCTTGTCCTATCACTGCAGTCCCTGATGAAGAGTCCCTCTCCAGCATCCTTAAGAGCTGGGGAGCATGGTCCATGCTGCCAGCATCCAGGCAGCAACTTGGTGGGGTCTCAAAGGTCCCTTCTGCCTCCCCCGCATCCCTTGAGGATGCTGCAAGGTACCAAGAGGAGATGCACAGATGCTGCAACCAATGTTAATGAATACACTGATGTGCAGCACCACTTGTGGCCTAATATCATAGAATCATGGAACGGTTTGGGATGGAAAGGACCTTAAGATCACCCAGTTCCAACCCCCTGCCACAGGCAGGAGCGCCTCACACCAGACCATGTCACCCAAGGCTTCTGTCCAACCTGGCCTTGAACACTGCCAGGGATGGGGCACCGCAGGTAACGCTTTCAGATGTGGAAATGCCCATTGGAAATGTCTTGTTAACAGAATATTCCCTGAGGAAAGATCTCAGCCTGATGATAATTCAGTGATGAAACATCTCCATTCTGCCAAAACAGTCCCTGCCCTTTCCCTGGAGCAAGCCCCTGTCTGTGAATTGTCTCTGCCTCTCCCTGGACTCCTCCCATGGTGAAGATATCCAATGTATGTCCAAACCCATTCCCACCATGGCCAGGATTCCCCTGGTGCTGAGCCCTGCACGGCTGGATGCTGAATCCTGCAAGTAGTGCCCTGATGCTCTGCACAGCTGGATGCTGCACATCTGGATTCTGAGCTGTGCTAGGCTGGTGATGCAGGGGTGAGGTGATGCAGCTGGATATGTCTCCGGCATAGCTGGATGCTGAGGTCTGCACATCTGGATTCTGGAAGGCCTGGTTCTGAGCTGAGCATGGCCTGGTGCTGAGTCATAAGGAGCCTGGCACAGCTGGATAGTAAATCCAACACAGCTGGGTGCTGAGTCTTGCACATCTGGATGCTGCTCAGTCTGGTGCTGAGCCCTGTGTGGGCTGGTGCTGAGTCTCACACAGGCATGATGATCCTGACACAGCTAGATAGTGAATCTAGCACATCTGGATACTGAACCCTTCACATCTGGATGCTGCTCAGTCTGGTGTTGAGCTCTGCATGGGCTGGTGCTGAGTTACATGTAGGGATGAGAAGCCTGGCACATCTGGATATTGAATCCACATCTGGGTGCTGAGCTCTTCACATCTGGATGCTGCTCAGCTTGGTGCTGAGTCTTACACAGGCACAAGGATCCTGATGCTGCTGGATACTGAGCCCTGCACATCTGTTTGGGCTAGTGCTGGGTCTTATTCAGGCTTGTATAGCCTGGCACAGCTGGATGACAAGCCCAGCACATCTGGATACTGAGCCCAGCACATCTGGATGCTGCACAGCCTGCGTGGAAGTCAGATGCAATGAGACTGTGTGGTCTCAACACCACTGCAGCCTCAAAGTGCTGAGCTTTGGGGATGGGATAACAAACTCAGGTTAACAGTGAGGTGGGAGGACTGTACCCATGAAACCAGCACTGAGGAATGCCAAGGGTCTCCACAAGGGATCAATCCTGCCAATCCCAATGTGTTTGCCACAGTTTCATGTTTACTGTTAGCGTAGCAACAGACTCAGCACCAGGGATCTAGTGGGATGTGAGTGAAAGCTGTGAATCACTGGCTGGCAAAATCCAGGAATGAATAGGATGTGGTGGGATTTGGAGGGTTGGCGGGTCCAGTGCCTGTCCCCACAGTAGGAATGACGGGTTGGGATGGCAGGATGCCTCTGACCTCCATGAAAAACAAGGAAGTGGGTTCTGTGGCTGCAAAGATTTGGGACTGGGGGGGGGGTTGCTTGGATTCAGTTGATCCCAATGTGAAAACATGACTTTTTCTATGGGTAGTGGGCTTCATCCTTCAGTCAAGGCACCCAGATTGCTCCTTCAATTCCTTCCTTGGAGCAGCCTGTTCTACAGAGAGGGGAAACTGAGGCACATGTGGCCATCTGGCTGGGCTGGACCTGCTGCTGCTCCCCTTTATCTTCTCTAATCGCCAGGTTGAGGGATGGGAGGTGGCGTTTCCTCAGCTGCTTATGTGATATAACCAAAGCATTTAATCCTTGCTGAGCCCAAATCAGCTCCCTGCCCAGACCCTGTCTTGTGGAGAACACAGATAATATTAAAGTGCATATTAAAGTGCTTGAACAGCCATTAAAAACTGCCATATATGTGTAATGCTCCTAAGCTAATGTCTCTACAGGGACTTGAACTTCTTAGTTACCCGTTTTGGGGTGTGTTTGCTTCCTCCTGGCTTTAGTTTTGTTCTTACATTTAAATCAAATCAAAGCCAATGTGTTTCTTTCTGTATTTAAGAGACAACTGCAGCTGGAGGTGGCATCTTCACCGTGGTTAGTTCCTTCCCATATCTACAGTGAAAGGCCGCAGGTACTGGGATGCACTGATGTTGTCTCCATCAAAACTCACCAGAAAGGGGTGGGAAAAGAGAATGGGGAAGTCAATGAGCTCTATTTCTATCCTGGTACCAGGACAGGTAGAACACATAGAGTCAGAGAATGGTTCTGGTTGGAAAGGACATTAAGATCATCCAGTTCCAACCCCTTGCTGTGTGCAGGGATGCCTTACACTAGACCATGTCACCCATGGCTCTGTCCAACCTGATGTCCAACATGATGCATCAGAAGACCTGAAAGAAGGTTCTTGATCCCCTCAATGAGGATGTCTGTTCAAAGGGAATTGGGCTCTTCTTTCTGTTTTCTTGCATGGAAAAAAAGGCAAAACATTAAAGCAAAGAGATTAGCACAGCTTCATGCAGCCTTTAAGGGAAAGCTCATCCCAAAATGATACCGTGGAATAGTGAAGCATCAGCAGCACTGTGTCCCCCAAATCACTTTGGGGACACTTGCAGAGGACAAGGGGGCCAAAGGGATGTCACAGGGCCTGTGGTGGCCTGAGACATGAAGACAGGTTGAGAACGTTGGTGCTGTTGAGCCTGGAGAAGAGAAGCTGTGTGGAGATCTCAGAGCAGCTTCCAGTGTCTGAAGGGAGCTATAGGAATGCTGGAGAGGGACTCTTCATCAGGGACTGCAGTGATAGGACAAGGGGTAACAGATTCAAACTGAAGCAGGTTTCAGTTTGGATCTAAAGTTGGACCAAAGGAGGAAGTACTTTACTGTGAGGGCAGTGAGGCACTGGAATGAGTTGCCCAAAGAAGTGGTGAATGCTGCATCCCTGGCAGTGTCCAAGGCCAGGTTGGACAGAGCCTTGGGTGACATGGTTTGGTGTGAGGTGTCCCCGCGCATGGCAGGGGTTGGAACTGGATGATCTTCAGGTGCTTTCGAACCCAAACCATTCTCTGCTTCTATGAGACTCTCCTTTTTAACCCAAAAGCTGCTTTTTGAGAGCCCTGGTGTGAGGCGGGAGACATGGAACTGAGGCCATTGGGTGAGGACGGAGAGTGATTACTCAAGCAATAAATCACAGTGTGGGGCTGATGATATAATAATGGTGATATGATGTCATCTCAATCCTGAACATCGATTTTTCCTTTCCTTTTTTTCCCCTCTTTTTCCCTCTCAGTGAACTAGCTTTTCCCATCCATTATCCTGCCCGCACCGACACTGCAGCTACTGCAGCTCTTCATATCCATAGCTATTGACTGAGTCCCAAAACTATGGCAGCAAAGAGCAATGCTGATATGGATGTAGCCCCTTGGAGGTCCCCTCACAAGGATGAGGCACTAGGATGCTCCTTGTACCAATCTGTCTCTGAAGCCTCACCCCTATGGAACAGGAGAGTCTGCTCACAGATGGGATTTTGTGTAGCCCTTGGTACAAGAGCTGGAATCATCCTTTCATTCTACCCATGCTCTTCCTTCCCTTTTGCTGCTGCAGGTGGCATAGAAACAGCTCCCAGTAATCTCAGACAGCATTTGGATACAGGTATAGGGTGAAAGGAGATGGGAAAAGGTTTCAGCTTGGCTGAAACCAATGGAAGTGAATCAGTGAATGCCCTTAGTTGGAGGCATTTATAACCTCCTCAAGCGCTCCATGGGGGTCTGAGCATCCACAGTTTAGCAGAACCTCCCTTATTTCACATCGCTCTCGGCTGTGGCTGCAGGTTCTAACCTGCTGTCAACCCTCCCCATCCCTGTGAACAACCATCCCCATCCAAATCCAGGTCAATATCCACACTGCACTGATATCCATAGCCCCATGCATTGAGGGCAACACAAGCCCAGGATTAGCTGGAGCCCAACCACCTTCTCCATTGCCTTACAGCATCCTCCAAGGGATGATTCTCACTGTCCCAGCATCTAGGAAAAGAACCAGCACGCATCTCCAGAGCAGGCAGGTTTCCATCAGAAATGCAAGGGCAAGCATTAATCCTCCATCTCTTTGGAGTCTGACTTTGCCAAGCACAAGCTTAAGGCAGGGAGAAGCTCCCCAGTATGATCCCCAACCCCACTGTCCCTCTCTGCCACCCCACAGTCTGTCTTTGCCAGATTCATTGCCCCTTGCCTGCCTCAGGGATGAAGACCTGACCCCAAACTCAGATGAGGCTTTCCAAGGGGTAAGACCCACCACATTTGGGGTGATAAACCTGGAGTTTCCAATTAAACATCTGGAATTTGAAACACAGATGTGAAGATGCTTTCTGGCTGGTTTTAAGCACCAAAATCCCATCGCCTTATGGAGTGAACCCCATGAGGATGCCTCTGCTCTCCAGGACCCCCACTCCTCCTGCCCCTATCCCCATTCCCATCCCCAGGCTTTCTGAGCCTCAGGAACAGTCTGTGGCTCCCAGGCTCACCTGGGGGACTGCAAAGTGGTGAGCAAGGAGCAGCTGATGGATCGTCCGAGCTGCTGCCAGCAATTTCATGCAGGATAAGTCCATTTATCACCTCGGCACGAGGAGAGGAGCCACCGGCAGCACGAGCCGCCTGCAGATGAGCACATCTGTCACCAGCAGGCAGGGGGGACTTCAGGGCCTTCCCTGAACCAGAAAACCCTGGGAAATATCCTGATTCCCAGGGAGAGGCTTCTGTTTGGGAATGGAGCCGATAAGGAGGGCTTGGGGGTGTTGGTTGATGGGGAACTGAACATCAACTGGCTTCAGTGTGTGCTTGAGCCCATAAAGCAACTCTATCCTGGGCTGCATCTAAAGGAGTGAGAGCAGCAGGTTGAAGGAGGTGATCCTGCCCCTCTACTCTGCTCTCATGGGACCCCACTTGCAGCACTGTGTGCAGTTGTGGTGTCCTCAACATAAGAAGGACATGGAACTGTTGGAGCAAGTGCAGAGGAGGCCACGAGGGTGAGCAGGGGACTGAAGCACCTCCTGTATGAAGACAGGATGAGAAAGATGGGGCTGTTGAGCCTGGAGAAGAGAAGGCTGCATGGAGCCCTCAGAGCAGCTTCCAGTGTCTGAATGGGGCTACAGGGATGCTGGAGAGGGGGTCTTCATCAGGGACTGAAGTGATTGAAGAAGGGGTGATGGGTTCAGACTGAAACAGTTTAGGTTGGATCTCAGGCAGAAGCGTTCCCTGTGAGGGTGCTGAGGCACTGTAACACGGTGCCCAGAGAAGCTGTGGCTGCCCCATCCCTGGCAGTGCTCAAGGTCAGGTTGGACACAGGGGCTTGGAGCAAGCTGCTCCAGTGGAATCCTCCAAAGGACATGTTCAGAGCCAGATGGGCACAGAATAAGCACATTGGAGCCCTCATCCAGGCAGCATCTGAGCAGCACCATGTGTGTGCACACACGCAGTACATGCTTGCAACATGCCATGCAAATGGGGCTGCCATCCATCTCCAAGCATACAAACACACTCTATTCACACATGGGAAGATGCTGTGAGTGCAAATCCACATGTAGGTGCTCCTATGGGCCTCTGGTGGGCTGTTTTTTGGGGTGCCCATGTGCTGGTGGTGTGTGGGGTATTTTGGTATGTGGTGCTTTAAGAAGCAGCCGTGTTTCATGTTTCGCGGCGTTAGCACTTTGTAAGCTGTAATGTTAAGGCTGCGGTGGGAATTGCTCTCTGATATTGAACAGGTAAATAAAGCAGGGCTTGGAAATGGGCTGCGTGTGAGGCAGCTTTCCCTGGGGTGTCCTTAACCCGCAGCCCTCCTCACCGCCCTGAGACCATGGTGAGGGGCTACCAGCCCCACTGTAGGGAGCCCTGAGCATCCTCCAATCCTATTAACCCTTTCCTCATCCCTCTGCATCCTGAGATTATAAAATGCTCTTGAACAGACCCTATGCATAATATTGCATAGACTCAGATGAGAAAGCCAGAGAGGTTCAGCTCAACAGGGTGGTGATGACCAGGAGTGGTCCCAGAGGCCTGCATCCTATGGGGATGCCTTGCTTTGGGAGAAGCTTCCATGGGGGAAAATTCAGGATTATGGAGATAAGAGGCATCTGCAGAGTACATCCAAAAGAGTTCTGTGCCCTACAGCGCTGCATCCACATACCAATGGCCTGAACCCCTCTCTTTAACCAAAGTATGGGATAAGAATGAGCCCCATTTCTCAAAGAGTCCATAAGCAGATAAGGGTCTTTTTTGGGGGGTTTTCTGCTGGGAAATGAACCCTGGAATCCTGCCTTCCTTCCATCATCAACCCCACTCACGTTATCCCCCATCTGACCCCTATTTATGGGTCTTTACCTTGTACCATCCCTGCTTAAAACAGGGCTCCTTAAAACCAGGATGGATTTTAGTCGCATGACCAAACTTGCATGGATTTAAGCCAGAAGGGACTGGATGATGCTCCCCAACATCACTATGCACTTTGCACTTCTATATTCCTGCAGCCCCAAAACCCCACATCCATGAGGTCCTGGGCATCAGCTCTGATCCTATATTGATGGAGCAGCCACACACTCATCCCTTTCCTATGTGATCCCCAATTTCTCCACGATCCTCCTGGTTGTAAATGGTTACGTCCGCACTGAAAGGGATTCGCTGCTGATAGCACATCCGGATTTTCACCTCTCCTCAGGGATCCATTTGTGGCATTATTGCTGGAAGGTAGATGGCTGTTACCGCGCACAGGGCAGCCCTTACTGCTGGTATTTGGACAGATTAACTGTAGGTTCCCTTCAGAAATATGAAATGAAAAGGTTATTATATTTTTAAAGAAAAAAAGAGAGAAAAAGGAAGAAAAACCCAAAATTCACCTCCCTGAGACCCTGCATAAACTCCACCTGAAGGAAGAGGAGCTGGGAAACGGAGTTTGTTACTTACAAATGGATTCATAGAACCATAGAATGGTTTGGCTTGGAAGGGGGCTTAAGATCATCCAGTTCCAACCTCCTGCCATGGGTGACAGGAAACAGCACTTGCAGTAAAAATACACATTTTTCAGGCCCTTATTACCGACCTACCTCACCAGTGCACTAAAAGTGGCAGATTGAACCCACACTGGGTTTTGATGGGGTTAAAGTCAATATATTTTCCCTGTTTATGATTGCACAGAGGGGGGGAGACGCACTGTGCATATGTATGCATGTGCATATTCACCCTTACAGAACTGAGGGCTCATAGAGGTTAATGCAGAAGAGATGGGTATCTAAAGAGTTAAGTGGGTTTTTCCAGCCTAAACCCAAGGGAGGTGGTGCACCCTTATGTCCAGAGCAGCACGAGCACCTCCTGCTCATGTGAGCCTGCTGCTCTCCTTGCCAAAACGCAGCTGCAAGTGCAACCAGCTCAGCAGAACAGGCACGAACCCCGCAGGGATGCTGGTGGTGGGTAGGAAGAGGGGGTACATAGGGAGTCTCCCCTCTGGCAGGTTAAAGCCATTCCCCTTGTCCTGTCCCTCCATCCCTTGCCCAAAGCCCTCTCCAGGTTTCCTGCAGCCCCTTTAGGCACTGGAGCTGCTCTAAGGTCTCCCCTTAAGGAGCCTTCTCTTCTCCATGCTCCCCCAGCCCAGCTCTCTCATCCTGGCTTCAGAGCAGAGATCCAGCCCCATGTGTGTTTGCAGAGGCCATGGGTGCATGGGCAGCCCTCAGGAAGGCTGATGCTTCCTGAATCCTTGGGACCAGAGCAATAGGCGTCTTGTTCTCAGGTAGAAAATCCAAGTACCTAGTGGTCCAAGCTTCTCCATTTGGCACACCATGACCTTTACTAACTGTTCTCTGCCACCCCACTTCCTGACTTGCTTGCAGCTGAACAGCTTCATAGCAAAGCTCACCCCGGACCCTCCAATACCAAAGAGATGCAGGTTCAACCCATCCTCAGGGTTGGCGATGGAAAAGAAACAGCTCCACGTCCCGAAACAGCCCTTTTTGAGAGCAAAAGAGGCAACGTCTGTCCCTGGGGTGTTGCACATTGAGATGGGGTTACCGTAAAGGGCTGGAGCGATGGGGAGAGTTGGCTCTGGTCTTGGCCTCAGCGATCCATTGCTTAGTGGAGTCGGAGGAGGACTCGACGCAAACCGGGGCTAGTCAATACTCCTCGCTGCGATCAATGGGCAAGCAGCAGTAATTACATTTCCAAGATCAAATGGGCACATAAATGTTTCATCTGGGTAAACGTTTTGTTGGGTGTGTTTGGGTTTGTTGTTTGGTTGGTTTTATCTTTTGTTTCTCCTTTCTGTGAGTGCTGTGGGCACCTCAGTGGATCCCATTGACTCAAACAGAGCCTCTCCACTAAGGAAAGCTTTGCCTTGGCATTTAGGGACTCCCACCCCAAAATCTCACTGCTCTTCACGTTCTGTGAGGGCTGCTTTGGGTGCAATATACAGCAGAGAAGTGGGCAAACAGTCAGGCGAAGGGCACGTCTACCCTGATATATCTGCCAGCATTGCAGCATCACTCTGGTGTGCCTGGGCTCGCTCTAACATCACACAATTTCCTTTCTACCATCTCTTATCTCTCTTAAGGTGCTGGCAATGGGGCTGTGTCTATTTTTGCACCAGACCAGGGTTGCTGCGCACTGCCTATGCCAATACATCCCAAAGGACCTGATGCGTCTGTCTCAGGCTCTGCCCATGATACCCACTCCTGCAGCTCCATCGTGCCTCATGGGATGTGATCCCTCAAAGTCTCAAGGTGATGGATTGGTTACTTCTGTCTCTATCCTGAAGGTCATATCTCTCTCCACCTTTGCAAGAGCACTGGGATTCTCTGAAACATGGGTACCCTTTCTTATAACCCCTTTAGGCACTGGAGCTGCTCTATGGCCTCCCCTTAAGGAGCCTTCTCTTCTCCAGGCTGAACCAGCCCAGCTCTCTCATCCTGGATCCAGGGAAGTGCTCCAGCCCCATGTGTGTTTGCAGGTTCCGTGCATGGATGGATTGTGCAGCCTTGGATCATGCAGGGCTGATCCAAGAATTCCTCCTTTAGAGACATCGTAAAGGGTGCCCTGAACCTCTCACCCCCTGACCAAGGTACTCCTCAGCAGGAAAGCAAATGGTTTAATGGATTCATAGCCCCAAAACACTTGCAGGGGAATGCTTACCCAGTACTCACCTATCCCAGATGTGGTTCTGTACCAGCTTTGGTTTTGAATTCACCTTGAGCTCCTTCCTTGCTTGTTTGTGGTGTAACCTGCCGCACACTGCTTACACCACACTGCATGTGGCATCCTGGTGCCCTATCCCCATGTGGCCTCTACAGGAGCATCGCCCTTGAGACGTTCCCCAGAAGCTGCTGAGAAGCCAGTTCCCGAGGTGCTGACTTGGTGTCTTGGCTGAGCTCACACACAGAGGCACTCTGGGGCCAGCTTCCCCACCTGGGCCCTGGAGCTGAAATCCAACACCAGGATGACCCTTGAAAGGAGGACAGGACCATCCTGTCCCTGCCAGGGATGCTGCGGAGAGCCAGGATGCTGCTCCCAGAGAGCCAGGATGCTGCTCCCAGAGCCCTGGTCTATGGCGTGATAGGACCAGGCTTTCAAACCTTCCCACCTATTTTTCAGACCCAAGGAAGAGCAGAATGAGCCTCATCTGTACAAAACCCTTTTGGTCTTGATGCAGTGTAACTGACACTGCCCTCAGTGCATCTGCCAAGAGCATCTCCTTGTCCAAGCACTAGAACAAGAAGATGTGCAAAGTTGGTAGAGATAGGCAAATGCTTTCCTCTGTTCTTTGGCCAAGGTGAGTCAACTGTTTCACACACAGGTCTGAGAATGGTCCTCTCACTGCATGTAACTGATTCCAGAACATTCATGCCCAGGAGCAGCCTGCAGACTCCATATAGGAGGAAAGGGAATGTGTTATGGCAACTGGTAGGATTCATCCAGTGAAGTAAATCAAAGCCCCCACATGCTTCTCCATGAGACCTCTTCTTGTAGTATCTCTTGGCTTAAAAGTAGGATAAGAAGAGAGGAGGATTCGGCACCCGCTGTATACACCTGACCCCATCAGCACATCCATCCCCTTTGGGCCAGTGGCAGTGTTAGACCGTCAGATCCACTCAACTGCTGCACCCCTTCCCATGCCTCGTTCTTCTCTCTGTCCTGTAGGTTTTCTCAAACACCATGAACCTACTATTTGCCTAATTCAGCCATATCTTACTGAACAGGCCTACTAATTATATTTCCTCCTCCTTCATGTAGGCATTTGCTGCTTGTTCCAGTGACTTCTCTCTGTGGAGGAACCGATTGAAAGTGGAGCCTTTTCAGCTCTCATCCCCATCATCCCGCCATGTGATGGCATGAAGATCTCTTATGGAAAACCTAAAATGTCTTTGTGACAAAAAAACACATCTTTTGGGTTCCTCTTGTAGGAAACATTTCCAGTGACAGATCCTTCTGGAGACCTGAAAACCTTCATCAAAAGTGGGCTGTTGTCAGCATTACAATCTAAATGGCATTTTCTGACCATCTCTGCTTGAAGGGAGCTTGGCAGCATCCCTTATTTCTCTCTTTGCCTTGTCAAGAAGCCCTCACTGAAGTGGGATGCTAAGGAGGGATGCTGTAAGAGCCAAGCTCCACTGAGCTAATAAACCCACCAGCATTGCAGATGGTGCCGAGTCTTGGCAGCAACATCTCTCATGTAGCTCCAAGACCAGCCCATTGCACATCCCCAGCTCCCAATATGTTGATCTAATTGCAAGGGTCCTCTTTGCTCATGAGAGGTGAAGAGGGGGAGACAGGGCTGCACAATCACCATCATTACAATTCAGAGCATCGCGCCCAGCTCCTTTGCTCAAAACCCAGTTACCATCACCCTATACCCATCAAAAAGGGTGATTTTAAAGGGCTTACCAAAACCAGGACCATCACCATATCTCAGAGCTGACGGACAGGATGTTGCTGTTTTATCTATCCAGAACAGGAGAAATAAGTAACCCTAACTGACAGCCTAATGGAGACAAGCAGGAAAGGACCAAATAAGAATGAAACCTCGGCAGCTGGCTTGATAACTTCCCCACTTACACAGAGAGTAAAAGAGCTCCCACCCTCCAGGCCTTTTCCCCACTTTCCTGCATTGAAATAATTAGTTTTCACTTCAAAATGATTTTTTTTTTTTATTTCCATGGCTCAGGAGGTCAAAATTTGGTCCCTCCAAAAATAAAAAATAAATATAATACCAGTGATCAACAGAAAAAAAAAAAAATCCCCTCTTTGCTTTGCTGGCAGAAAACAGCAGGGGCTGAGGGGTAGGGAAAGAAATCAATTTGAGCTTGGGTCAGCGGTGTGTGTGCGCCAGAGACCTTTGGAGCAATGGAGATTAATTTAGTAGGAGAGAGAAGGCAAAGTGGAAAAGGAAGGAGGGGGGAAGAGGAGAGGAGAGAGCCCGGCCCTGCTCCAGGGAAGTCAGGGACAGGTTTGGGATGTGCTTGCTCTCTCTTTAGTGTGATCCTATCATGGCCTGGTGAAATTAATCACTGCTTCGTTAGGGCACAGATGCGAAAGTGCCACGTCAGTTGCTGCACTAGAGGCAAAATCTGAGTTGCTGCTGGCCTGATGCTTTGTCCCAAAGCCATTGTGCCCAGGAATGGGGATACAGATGCCTAGGTACTGATATGCAGATATATAGAACTAGATATGGTCCTTCCTGCTTGTCTCTGCTGGAAGCCTTCCTGTCCCGCCAGAGACCCATTCAAACCGTGTCAAAAGGGCTTCTTGTCTCCAACTGAACCTTAAGGAGATGCTCCAGCAGCTACAAGAGTGAAAATCCTTGAGGACCTCACCATAAGCAAGCTAAACCCAGGACAGTGTTGGAGCAGCTGATGGTTATATCCCTGATGGATAATGGGGAGTCTGGACAACTACGGAGCCATTGGAAGCGCCTTAGTGTCAGAAGGGATGGGTCCTGTCACTCATCTCCGCCTGTCAAAAGCATCATCCCTGGATTATGCGTTGCTATAACTGGGGGAGGATAATAAGCACCTAATCCAATGTCTGCCCAAGCCTCGGAGCATCCCAGTGGAAGATGAGCTCTGAAAATCTGTCCTGCTCACCTCTTCTATCACAGTGGTGGCTTCTGTGACGTGAGCATGGCCAGAGCTGCTTAAGAGCTTATGGAGCCCAGCTGGCTCATTTAGAGGCACCTTCCAAGGCTTGGGATGGGGAATATGAATGTTTGAAGGGGAGGGGGTGAGGGGGATTGAAATAGGGATGAGGTGGGGCAAGAAAAAGGCAGACTTAATGTATCCTACAGTCTCACACCGCCATAGGATGCAGAAGGCCCAACTCACGCTTGTTGGGAATGAGTCATTCATGGATTGATTGATTTTTACCTCTAATAACCACTGTAAATGATTCTGGGGTGAATTCTGGCCATATTGACCCTGCCATCAAAACAGTATTGACAGTGATGAGTATTGCTATGGGCAGCATCCTAGGCTGGCTGGGATGGAGTGGAGGTGGTGGAGGGGGAAAAAGCAAGCTTTGCTTTTCCTAAAGATGCTCCAAAATTGCCAGAAGTGCAAGAAATGAGCCCAAGTGTGGAATATGGTGTTGTGGAGAGGAAGTGAAGGTGAACTCAGGGCACCATCCCACCCCTTGGGAATTGCTCAGTGACTTACAGATCCCAGGATGGGATGGAGCAACCTCACAGATTGGCAAGGATCTGAGGATGCTTTCCCTTCCTATTCAGCCGAGGAGATGACTCGACAGTCAAGAACTTCCTGGCTGCTGTGAGGACCTCAGCAGCATAAGCCATCACACAAGGCATCCTGCTTCAGTTTTTGGTTTCCATTTGGTTCAGCACAGAGCGAAAGGCACGTGATGCTGCAGGTGAAATGTCCCCTGTGGATTGAACAGCCTGAAAAGGAAAGTGAAACAGCCACTTGAAAGACTCAAATTCAGCAATTGGAAGAGCCCTGACCATCTTTAGGGCTTTTCACTTCCCCTCTGACATTAAGCAATAGCTAAGACTCGCCCAAATCTTTCCATTCTCCCAAACAGAGAGAAAAACTGTGCTTGGAGAGAGAACAAAATGCCCAGCAAGGAGAAACTGCTGTCACAACACCCTTGTGCCTTAGCTCCATGCTGCTTCTCACGGGAAGAGATTAAGATATGCCTGACTTGATGCTGTGCTGATGACCTTAATGGTAGCAGCCCCAGCTTGAGAGCAAAGGTGGGTCTGACTCCACCAGGCTCTGGGTCTCACCCAGCTGGAGCACAAAATATTGCTAACGAAGCTGTTGTCCAGCAGGATTAATGGCTCACCGCATGACCCCAGGCTTTCAGCATCCGTGCTCTGCCAATCACGCCGGAGGAAATAAATAAAGACTTTCTTATTGGTATTTAAAAGGCTTTTATGAAACAAAAAGAAAACCACCAAAACACAGCAACTCCCCCAAACCTTTTAATTGAGTCTGCAAAGTGTTTAAACGCTTGACTGGTCGGCAACAAATTGCTTCGGAAGCCACAGGGACCTCCCTGCCTGGGGCCAGTGTCATTGAGTGGTTCTGCCTCGTGACGCTCCCCAGATGTACCTTGTCATTGGAGGATGCTCGTCCTGTCTTTGAGACCAGGATCGGCTCAAAAGGCAGAGCCAAGGTGCAAAGCAATGAGCTGAGCCATCAGGATCCCTCATCGTCATGGAATCATAGGTTGGTTTGGATTGGAAATGACCTTAAGATCATCCAATTCCAATCCCCTGTCATGGGCAGGGACGCCTCCTCGTAACATGGGCACATTGATGTGCCTCAGTTTCTCCATCTTTAAAGTGGATCAGATGAATATTAATATGGATACTAGAGGTGGGTCAGCTTAAATATTAATATCTGAACAAAGAAATGCACTCTCTGAAGTATCCCTTTGCTCACACACATGCACGTTTATATATATGTATATGTATTTCTCTCTCATATTTGAGCACAGCATGAAAGCAGCCAAGGAGGGGCTCACTTTGCACCAGAGGACTTTGTTCATGGCTTCACTTCATGAGAGCACCAAAATGCATTAAAAACTAAAGGGCAAAATCATCTTTAAGGGGAAGGAAAGGAAGAAAAAGGTCCAACTCGATTTGACTTTCATGAGACACCAGTTAGATTTTCTTTAAGCTTCCTCACAAAATGGCAAATCATCTAAAATTAGATCTAGGGAATTATTTCATCTGCATGGGGAAAAGGTCTGTGTGATACTGCAGCCGGGTGTGTAATAGGGGACTTCTCAGCTTCCCAAACATACAAGGGAGATGCTTTTGATTTTTTCCCCTTTTCTCCTCCTCCTCTTGTCTTGGCAAGTGCTCAAGTTGTTATTTAAAGGAGAATTAAGAGGTGTTCCCAGGCCTGGCTGAGCTCAACGTATGGATTTTGGTTTCAAATGAAAGCTTGGACTTGGTTTTATGTGAGCTTTAACGCAGCGGAGGAGCGCTGTAAAAACAATCCCATCAGTGATGCTGTTCCCGGTGCTCGTGCTCCCTGTCCTCCTCTCCCAGCACAGCCAAGGGCAAGGTGCCCAAAACCTGGCAATCAGTGAGTCCTTGGGTTCATAAAGAGCAGGAAAGGGACCATAAAGTAAAGAGGGGAAGGGGAGGGGAGGGGAGGGAAGGGAAGGGAAGGGAAGGGAAGGGAAGGGAAGGGAAGGGAAGGGAAGGGAAGGGAAG
>JASSUY010049120.1:0-17947 GCA_032466535.1 Forpus xanthops
CATTCACAACTTCCCTGGGCAACCCATTCCAGTGCCTCACCACCCTTACAGTAAAGAATTTCTTCCTCAGATCCAACACTCCACAGCCTCCACTGCTGTGAGTGTGCACTGATAGCTGTTGGGTTCTCCACTGCAACCGCCTGGTTGTCTTCCATAAAGCTATCATTTCCTGTCAGTTCCTAACTTGTATGGGTGCACAATGTTATTCAACCTCACCTAGATGAGTCAACATTGAATTTCATGAGGTTTCTGCCAGCCTGCGGAAGCTCCTCCAGACGAAAGCCCTCCAGTGCTTGATGCAGGCTTTTCCATCATTCAAGCTGCTAACAAAGACAGGAATTAACTCACAAGCAGAATCTTTGTGGTGCTCTCGAGTCATCCTTTGGACAATCTAAGCTAAAGCTGCCTTTTGGAGGGCTACAAGGGGGCATCTACACAATTAAGTCTTGATATTTGCCCATACACTCCAGTGATAACTGTATACTATTAAAAGGATACACAACTGCTTAGCAACTCACAAGTGGTGCACAGAAGAGGAGTAAGGATGACCCTAATGAAGAAGGGCTTTGGGACTAATGACCCAAAGCACAGAAAAGTACAAGATTCCTAAATGACAACAAAGAGAAGAAGGAAAAAATCCTGAAGAAGCAAAAATCCCGAAAGACACACTAAACCAGAGAACTTAAAATGAAGGAGACAACTTAAATGTAAAGAGCTGAAAACAAAGAACACATTGAGTATATGACAAAAACGTATCTAAAAATCCCTGGTAGCATGGTAATATGGCTTCACAGGATAGAAATTTGTCACACACACTTGAAATGCTCCATTGAGTTGAATAAGTTGGCAGTCTAGGCGCTGAAACTTTGCCTTCTAAAGGCAAGTCAAGGGAGACTAGACTCGTAATATGAATGTTTCAACAAATTAGTCCTGGGATAATCTAACCTAAACACCTGAATCACCTTTTCACAATCATTCAGGTATTTCCACTCATGGCCTCCTTTCACCTAAACATGCTGCACACATTCTTTACAACTGAATTAGAAGAACTGAACTTTAAAACTCTCTCCATGTAGCAGCAACAGATATGACAAATGCGCAACTTCAACCAACATAAAGGATACAGGATCTTCTTCTTAAATCCTGTCATTAAAATTAAGTTTCTGAACTTTTAATTGGAATTTCTATTTTATTTAAAAATAAGTAGTAATGGGATTTATAAGGCTAGGAAATCAAGGTTCTAAATAATGTTGTTGTTGTTATTGTTATTATTACTATTATTATTATTAGTTACCCTAGGCTCTGTCTTTAAACCCAAGGTTTTAATAGCTTTTCAGACTCATAGCTTTAGGGAAATAATTTCCTCAACAGAAGTTTAGAGGTTTAATGTTAAAAGCTTTGAAATATGATTTGATCACTTTCCTTATAGAAAATTAGGGGTGTAAAGAAAGATAAGATATGAAAGTTAAATTACTATCTAGGAAGAAATATGAGGCCCAGCACCAAAACAAGACTGGAGAATAGGGAATTAAATCCAGCTATGACAATGCTTTTGTGAGATTTCCTCCTGGTTTTGAAATTGTAACTGTCATGGGTTCAGCAGCAGCAGTCATTTTTCTTTAAGTAGTAGCTGGTGTAGAACTGTGTTTTGGATTTTTGGCTTGGGAACAGTGCTGATAACACCAGTGTTTATAGTTATGGCTTGGAGTGTTTAGGCTGGTCAAGGACTTTCTGAGTTTCATACTCTGCCAGGGAGGAGGGGAGCCGGGAAGAAGCCAGGCTTAAGGAGAGACAGTGCACCTGACCCAAACTGACCAAAGAGGTATTCCATACCAAAGCATGTCATGTCCGGGAGGTAGAGACGGGGGGGGAGAGACCTGAAAAGATGGCGGTGCAGGAGAGGTGTGCACGGCGTGGCCGGGATTTGTATGATGGGGTGCACTGCGTAGTCGAGCTTTGTATCAGGTGATGGGGGGGTACTGCGTGACGTGGCTAGACCTGTTGTATTCTCTTTCCTTGTATTTTTCTCTTGTATTATTACTGGTGGTGGTAGTGGTGATTTATGTTATACCTTAGTTATTAAACTGTTCTTATCTCAACCTGTGGGAGTTGCATTCTTCTGATTCTCCTTCCCATTTCCCCGGGACTGAGGAAGAAAGTGGGGGGAGTGCGCAGAGCTGTTTGAGGGGGCCTCAAACTACGACAGTAACAAAACAAAAATGTTTGAAAGCAGCAAACATGTTCCCAAGTCTTCAAAATCAGGCTGAAAATATTATGATTTAGGAATGTGAGAGGGGGAAGCTACTGTGACTTCACCTCCAAGTGAAGGCTAGGTAAAACTTTGAACTTGGGATCATTAGCCCTCTCCTCCATTCCATGGCCAATGTCCAGCTCAGATGGAAACCCATCAGGAAAATACACTCAGTGATGAGGTACTGGAAGGCTTTGGAAGGTATTACTCAACATAATACAGTTGTGCTGACCATAAGCCTCTGCTTTACGCTAAGTTTTCTCAGAAGTTTCTTATTTGATCAACTTTCAGCAGATATTCAGTCACTAATGGTAGCTCTGCACTTCAAATGCTGCCTTTATTCCTCAGGATAAGGTCACTGTTATTTGCAAAAGAAAGAGAATTAGTTAGTGTTTAAAACCCTTTCTAGAAAATTGCTGAACCACTTGGATTTAAACTGTCTGCAGGAGTATGCATTCATTGTCAGTTATTGACGTCTTGTTTTATTTCCCAGAACAGAGAAATGGTCCCACTAATTAAAGTTTCCTCATGCCGTAAGTAAATGAAAACAGACCTTTAAGAGATTTATCTGGCAACTTCTTTAATAGCCTTCAGATGTCTTATAAACATTTAGTCAGTCTATTCCAGAGTTGATCTACACTCTAAATGAAACAAAACAAACTTGGGTTATCATGGTACTGCTCACATTTTTGTGGAGCAGGTTGGATGACAGCATATTGCCCAAAATAATAACAGTATAAAAATGATAATACCAAAAAAGATAGAGACTTGTGCTTTGAGTTGAATGCTGAAATATTAAATGTGTGCTCAGCAAGAACATAGAAAATGTGAATTATCCATCATATTTTCTTGTTTCTCATATTGATGGTTGCATAATTTAAACTAATATTTATTTGACAAACTGTGATGGCAAAAGAGATTTCACAACATTCATGAAGTGGTAGTGAGTGTGCACCAAAAGCCAGTGCACTGCTGTTTAGTTTCACGATCTATGTATGGTCTCTTCTCCCTCCCCTTCATTTTCTACTGTGCCAATAACTGACTCTCTAATATGGATTATCCACAAATCTGTTAGCATGCGAACAGCAGGAATGTCTGAAAAACAAGTGCAAATCCTGGAGAGACTGCCACCTGTCTCCTTTGTTTGAACTGCTAGGAAAAGCTATGCAAATAGTGCTAAATAAATGAGAGATTTCAGTGCTTATTCAGAGCTAAAACCAGGAGACAAACAGATGGCTGAAAACAAGATGAGTTCAAACGAAGAAAAGCAAATAATCTTGGTCAGTTGGATTCATACTGTTCCCACACAAGGACTGCATAACCAGAGATAAACAAAATAATACTAAAGAATATTTTAATAGCAGGCTAACACACTGCTTAATTTATGAGACAAGGACAAGGGGTGATGGGTTCAAACTGACACAAGGTTCAAGTTAGATATAAGGAAGAAGTTCTTTACTGTGAGGGCAGTGAGGTGCAGGCATAGGTTGCCCAAAAAAGTGATAATTGCTCCATCCCTGATAGTGTTCAAGGCCAGGGTGGATGGAGTCCTGGGTGACATGGCCTAGTGTGAGGTGTCCCTGCCCATGTAAGGGTGTTTGGAACTAGATAATCCTTAGGTCATTTCCAAGCCAAACCATCCTGTGGTTCTGTTTGCAGGGTTGGTTTGTTTTTTCTTTTGGGTTTTTTTTTTGCCATTGGGTTTTTTTTTTGTTTGTTTCGCAAATAAATATTTAAATTCTTTGAGATAACTGAAAACAGTTTCATATATTTTCTTCTTTCGTTTCTCTTTACTTTCCCCAGGCATAAAATAATGAAAGAGGAAAAGGGAAAAAGAGCAAGACAAAGAGAAGAAGGAAAGCAAAAACCAAAGAGTGGTGGAGGCAGACCCACTCTATCTCTTTTGGAATTAGAAGGAACAATCTGTGTTTCCATTCAAGTCAGCAAACTAAATCCCTTATTATTTATGTGTAACAATCTTTTTCCATAGAAAAGCAGCATTAACAAATAATTTGGTTTTTTTTCCATGAGAAGTTTCCTGTTCTTTTAGAGCAATTTCTTAGACACATTAGAAAATATGCAATATCTAAACTTCGTTTTCTTCTTCAATAAATTTATTCCTGCAACACAAATCAAAAACCCACTAAATATTTGGCTTTTTAGCAAAACCAAAGTAAAAATAGATTTTCAACACAAACTTTTCTTGATGGAGTAATATCAACAATTTTTTCCATTTTCTATTAGCAGGCCTTTTTCTTTCTGTTTACCCTCCCGGGTTTCTTCCAGATGGAAACAAGTGGGATAGTCAATAAATGAAACTGCTCGGCATGGCTGCCAGGCTTTAAATATTAAAATACAGGCCCAGCGAGGGAAATCATGTGTGCACATATAAGTGTGCATGAGTAAGTCCAATGTCTCACACATTGCCCAGGCTATCTAGTGCTACTTTACGCCTGAACACTACCCAACACACCTGGCATTGAGCTTAGTGCACACCCATGATTTATCCACAAGTTTGCCATAGTCACTTTTGTGGTTAACATTATCCACTATATAGACATAAATCTCATTTCTGTGACTGCAACCAGTTGCTGAGAAAAAAAAAATAGGGAAAAATTTATACATGGAAAGCATAGCTAGTATGGGGGATAAATATATAAAGCAGAATAACCCAGATCGCATCAAAAGCTTTGGCAGCTCTCCCATTCAGCTCTCTGCTAGTAAGCATAATCTGATATGGGAGACATAAGCAACTGATTAAGAGTTTGCATTCTTACACCAATCTTCCATTATAAATATCTATGAGGATCTACTTTATGTTGAAGAAGAAATTCCAGGTTATCTTGTGTAATTTGATGAAATTCATTGAATGGATTTTGGAGCAACTGAAGACAAGCCAAAGGATGATCTCAGAAGACCCTACGTAAACCTTAATGGTTTCTCTGGAATAACCTCAACTTTACATAAATGCCGCACAGATCAGAATTTCATACTGAGTTTGGCATTTGTCAACACAGAACCATCCAAGAAGAAAAGAGACCTATTTCTTTTGATCACCCCTTACACAAACACAAACTGTACTATTACTTTACAAGCTCATCTTAGCTCTGCATCCCGTTTTGCAAGACCATAGAGGAGGATGGGTTAGATAACTTGCTCAGCATTGAATGGCTCGAGTATGCAAAGCAAAATGGGATACATGCACTTCTTCCTAAACCTCTCTCATGTTGTTTCTCATGACTGTTTAAAGAATGATGGAAATAAGCAGCAAAAGTTGTGTTTCTGTCCAAGTGAGATTAACCAAACATTATTATTGTGGCCACAGTATTTCAGGGGATGCAATCAAAACAAAAGCATAAACCAGACACACCTCACCAAAGCTATAACATATAGTTACTGAGCATCCTGTTGGTTGACATTCTAACCACAAGTAATCTACCAGCACATATTGCAATAACGGGGTAATTTTTTACTTTTTCCCAGTAGAAACGTCCATGCTTCTCTGATCATCTTACAAAAGGGCAAGACTGTCTGCAAAGAAGGTCAAGTTTGTCTAGTTTTCAAGCACGCTACTGCTTTGGCCATTCAGCACAGAATTTCAACTAAGTAAGCAGATTTAAAGACAAGCAGGTGTCTTGACTCCTTCACTGCTGCATGCATAATGTTTTTCATTGTACTCAGAATCACAGCATGGTCACCATTTTACCTCATCTATTTCTAGAGTATTTTGAGAGATGCCCTGACTTCATAGCGGTGCTACATAAAACTGTCTCCCCACTCTAATGGGAGCTGACAATTTAAGCAATGTAGCTTGAGTGCTGGATATTGAACAGAAAGATATAATCAGCTATTAGAAGGAGAATCCAGCAGAGTGAATTTTGTGGTTTCTTCTCAGATTTCCTTGTGCCTTGGTGGTCGATTGCTAGAAATTTGCATGGAAAAATTAGTTGTGGCTTCAACAATGAAAGAATTCAAAATATGTCCCTGCACTTTGTACCACCTACAGAGTTCACTGGATTTTTCTGAATGATCAGAGCAAAGGGGAGAAATATAGTTCCTCTCTCCAATGAAAATAACAGCTAGCAGACATTGCCTCCATTCTCACTGTGCCATGGCGCCTCCCCAGTGTCCTTCATCCACCACCATTGCTCAGCACCTAATGTTCAGATATTCTGCACTGGAAATCCTTGTATCCATGGAGATTTATCTTCAGGATGACTACAAAGTATCAAAAGATTTCTTTCCAGGCTTATTTCCCAATGTAATCTCTGAGAAGTAAAAGGCAAATCAGAATCCACTTCTGTAATGTTCTTCCACCCCCTGATGCTCCTTCCATGTCCCCTTTGGGTTTTTAAGAATGAAGACTATATGCATCAAATTCCTTTCAGTAAAGCCTTAGATCTTAGAATACTAAAGAGAAGTTAGAGAATTATGGTAACACAACATAATTCAGTATTCTTCTGCAATGGAATGCATCTTTCTCTGAAATAAAGCAAATCCTTATGAATTGAAAAGAGGCAGGAAGGATAAAAGATGCAAGAACATGACCACAACTTCAACAGAGACAGAAAAACCACAGAGCAAGACAAAAAAAAACCCAAGAAGCAGGAAAATATCCAGTGTAAAAGATGTTTTTCCCTCCCCTTGCAGCACAGCATATTATGTGTGCTGGAGAGAGATGCAGCTTTAGCTTTGCTTCAGTGGCTGTGGCCTCATCTTTGACAAATTCAAGAAACACAGACCAAGATTGGTGACACTGTAAGGGTGAAATTACGAAGCATAAAGCATTTGGAATGAATATTGCTCTTGACTTGCATTGGAGTATTAGAAGTGCAAAAAAAGGTTACAGTTTGTCTGGTGCCTGACATTTTTGTCCCCGTGGGACATCCTCATCAGTGACAGCACAATGACCTTGTATGAGAATTTTAGTAGAACGGTGGAGTCAAAGGTGCTCATTCAAATGCAGTTGTAAGTCAATTACATATGCTTGGGCTTGTTTAGATTGCTTCATCAATGCTCACATTAATTGCATACAAAAACTGCTTTCCTTATCAGGTTTTTTTTACCTACTTGAAAAGAGCAGAAGCCTTCCTGGTGTATGAGTCACTACTATACACTGTCAACTAGCAAAAGACAAGGAAAGAGAGAAAGCATTTTGCCATTCTTCAGCTCTAGATTAGTTTCAGAGCTCCCAATTAACACCATTGTCATATAAGTAAATGCCAGCTTCTGTGAAGGGTTTTATTTATTAGCCTTTTGCTCATTTCGATATTCATTTATAAGGGAATGTATGAAGTGTGACAGTCACATAAAAGAGTATGTGGCACAGCATAGCATGAACAAAAATTAAGCTGCAGAAAACTGGACATTAGCCTCCTCTAGAAATATACTGTATAATAGCATGGATTTCTCTAACAACTTGCACTTTATTTAAGGCATTCGGCTTTGTCTGTTGTCTTACAAGTATGAAACTGTTAAGATAATTTTGTTGAGTTTCTAGAAATATAAAACATCCACAAATCACAAGTTATAAGTCTTGGCCAGAACAGCTAAACCTTTTCAACACACCCACAATGTAGGTCGCTTTTGCCTTGACTTCACTTAGCTTCTGTCCTTGTTATTCCAGAGTCTGATTTTCAGTCCTGTACAATCATATGTCTAACCATGGTTGTTTATTTAGTGACTGCAGCAACAGAACCTTAATATATTGAATGTGATCACTGAATCAAAGATGACTCTTTACTCCTGAGAGAACATCTCTTAATAAAGAGGATGCTTTCCCTTCTGGATAATCTCAATACTTCGACAGCATGTCATCTTTTATTTCCTCTCATTTTGCTAATCTGTAGTGATGTGCATTTGGTTTGAAAACCAATCCTGTGTTACAACTTGATGATAATTACACTTGATGTTTTATAATTACAAACCCAGTTAAAAATAAGAATAAATTATGATGAACCCATAAGATCAATCAAGAACTGAGTTAAAATTTTGTCTAGTTTTGTTTTTTTTTTTATAATCTAATGCTTAATTTGGTATTGTAGTTTGTTTTAGTATGTTTAATTGTTATTAGAATTGTTTGACTGCATCAACATGCCATGCACAAATTAACTCTAATTAGTTTTCTTCTATTTACAACCAGTAAAGTCTTCCCCATCCTTGATATAAGAAACCAGTTGGAAGTACAGGCACTGTTTTGTAATGGGTATTTAATTATTAGTGCAGCTAGATGTTCCTTTCTGTCATACATTACAGCTTCCCAATATGTTTTTAGTCTCAAATCCATATTTGTGGCTATAGTAGCACCTCTTTTTGTCAGTGGATCACAAGGATTGCTATAGTCCTCAGAAATGAATTGGCAAGTCCAATGTGAAAAAGAAAAAGATGATCAATACCGTGTTCTTGAGGAGCTACAGTACTCTGGATATTGTTTCCAGCATAGGTCCTGCTCCTAAGAAATATCTCTTGGCCACAAGCCTTCTACCAAAAAAAAACCACCAAAATGCCTCTTAAGATGCTGCTCACTTTGCAAACAGAATTTATCTAGGAACTGTTGTCCTTTACAGAAATAGGAAGTAGTGAAGTTTTTAACAGAACACCTTTTCATTTTCCTTCCATTACTCTTTAAGGATCCACATTCTTTTCCACATTTGTGTACCATGAGATATTGGTGATCCCAGTGACTAACTAGTAGACCAGTCATAGCCATGATCACTACTACACAAAGGCAGGGAGCATGGAAGGATGACCCATCTATAATCACTTCTAAGATCTTTCCATATTAGGAACAAGATGATGCCTTCACAAATTTATTACTACATTGGCAATACTCTTTTATACAAAGAGATAAAAATAATGTATTTTTATATCTAACTAATCTACATATAACATTTAGATAAAAAAGGGGTGCTGGTGTTTCTTCATTAAGTTCTGTTTGGGACAGAAATATGATGCAATAAAGGAAGAAGCAACTTATCTGACATACTTTCATTCATAAGTTTAGTCCCAGTTGGAGCAATTTTCTGTGTTTTCCTCAAGGCAGATTGCAAGGTACTGTCCTAGATAACATGAGAAAGAACATTTCTTTCTCATTGAGTTAGAAATATGTTCTTTAAATACAGATAGAAGTTTTAAAGTACTAAAAGTAGAAGATGTACTGCTCAGTGGTTTCATTAGGAATGACTGGCTTCTCTGGCTGTCAAAATGTCAAGTTACTTGCACTGAAGAAACTAACAGATTCCTGTTTGCCATGTCATTAGCAGAGACATAAGCTAATTTGAAGAATAAACATTTCCTTTGCACATTTTACTTGTTAATGTTTCAAGTTCATTTCAGGTACTTATATTGTTGTCATTTTCCATAGTAAAGCTGGAATGGAGCCAAATAATTCATTTGTGCCTAGGCTTAGAATTACTATTTCTTTTCAAAATTAAAAGGAAGTAATATTGTTTCCAAACCCACAGAAGAACATCAGAAATTCTAATTTCCCAACTAATTTAGTCCTAGAATACAATGAAATTTGTATTTTAAAATAATTCTGGACAATTTAAATTACACATTTAAGAAAAATTGCAAAAATACAGCTTATGTTTTATTTTTCATTTCTGAAAAAAAAAAACAAAAAAAAAAAAAACCAAAAAAACAACTCAACACACCAAAATAAATGAACACACAAAACCAGACATCGCAAAATAGTTAACAATTTGATTCCTCCCTCTCATTGCACATACTTCTAATTCAAAATTTACCTTATTTTGAGTGGCTGAGGTCAATAAACAGCCACGGTAACATGGTAACAGTCATGGGTACCTTCCAACAAATCCAGTCTTAAGATTCTATATGCTCTAACTATGAAACAAGCCTACACTTAATTCTTCATTCACTAGAAAATATGGATTTTTTTTCTTTTCAAATTTCAGTAGACAAAATAACTGAAATTTTCTACCAAATGCATAAAACTCCATAATTTTTGAACCAGAACCAACCTCGATTAACTGATGGAACACAAAAAATTATTTAGTCAATAGAAAAATAAACTTGTTACACATGAAGTTATATGAGAAACTGTATATTCATGAACCTGAGATAATACCCTGAAAGTCCAGCTCAAGAGAGCAGTGATAGAGCACCTTTGGTGGGCACCTGGTGACCAGCCCAGGACAACCCACCATACAATAGCAGCATTTAGACTGACAACCTTTCTGCATGAACCAGATATAGTCTGAAGACATCAATATGTTCAATATTGCACAAAATATTCCCCTAGATGAAGTAATGACATAGCTGGAGCCATGTAGTAATATGACAGATTAGGATTCCAACCAGGCAGTGGAAAGGAGAATGAGATCATTGTGCAGCTACACACTTTGCCTTAGCTTATAGGATGCTTTTCATACTATTTTCCTCAGTGGGGTCAACTTACAAATGCAGTTTATGTTCTCTCTGTTTTCACCTACCCTTCTGACAGGAGCTTTATGTGCCGATAAACTTTTCCTCTTCCCTATCTTCCCTTGTGTGCTCTACCCAAAACTGTAAGATGACTCCATCTGTACTGCTTGTAGAGTTCATAGTGCTCCAAGGCTGTCAGTGAATTATGTCATATTTTGACCAGAGTTTTTATCTATTGAATTGTCTAATACGCTAAAATCTCTTTACAGTCAACTTGCATGAAGTGTTCCTTTCAACTTTTGATATAGTCTCTGTGAAGGGTCTTGAAATGCAGAACCAGATCGCAGCATGACAGTTATAGACTAAATGTATCTCTTTGGTTTTATATTGATATTTTTTTCCCCTCTGCAAAACTCAATTAAGAAGTACTTATCTGACTGGTCCAATTACTTTGGTACTTAAGTGGAGGATACAAAGGAGTATTTTTTCTAAGACGTATAGTACAGAGGTTTGCAAGTGATCTGAACAACATTATAGGAATAGAAACATAACACTTCCAAATTTCAAAGGTGAGCTTTATTTGTTTCTTTAAATATGCAAGTGTCACTCCTGCTCCTGGCTTTAGAACAAGAAAAGGCAAACACGCCACTAGTACCTTTCTGCAACAGCAGAAGAGAGTTCAATACAAAATCCTTGAGCTAAGTGGAGGGAGACATGCAACTGAAAAATCAATCCAACATGAATCGAAGATAACACAAGAGCACATAAAAATTATTTGATAGAAGTTATCAAGGCAGAGGTTTTTTTCTTAATTAAAAGGTATATTTTTCAAATGCTAAAGAAGGAAAATTCATTAAAACAAATGGGTGTCTCAACAAAGTTTGTGTTCCATGCCTCAGAAGTTAGCATTGGTTTGTGGTCGCAGTGTAGGTACAGCTGTGCATTTCAGCAAGAAACGTTCGAAAAGCAAAGAACTTACCTATGTCACCAGTTCCGTAACTGCATCAATCACGTCTTTGCTTCAGAGTCATTGACAGATTAATGTTGTCTGGAGGAATACAGTGGCCTGTAATGGCAAGTTATAAATCATATAAAAAAGGAATCTATCATGTTCAGACAATAAAAGCATAGAACAGCCCAAACTGGGATCCAGAAAATTGTGTTCATCTGCCGTTTCTGCACAGATGCCTACAAGGTATATATTGCTTTTGTATGTTGTATCTATAGAACTAAAAAGGGGAAAGAAAATTTACTCTGTAATATAGGTAAAATACACTCAAAGGTTAAGTTTTAACCTTGATATTAAATTGCTTATTTTTTTACAGGTGCTGAAGGAAGCAGAATAATCCAATGAACATATTATAATATCCTTCTTTTTTACATGTCAAACCATGATTTTGAGATCAGGTATCTTGAAGTCTTACTGTAATTTTGATATAAAGTCCAAATTCTTCTCCTGCCATGGTAGTATATAAAGATCATAGAAACATAGAATGATTTGGGTTGGAAGGCACCTTAAAACTCATCCAGTTCCAATCCCCTGCCACAGGTAGAGGCACTTTCCACCAGACCAGGTTGCCCAAAGTGCCATCCAACCTGTTCATTAAATAAAATTGAATTTAATTGGATCTCTGCTTTTCTACAATTAGTTCCAAATAAAATGCAATGATTTAGAGTGTTTGCACAAATTGTGGGTAAAATGCATAATACTAGTTATATTAATGGCATGTTATATATTGCATCAAGTTTAACACGAGACCTTGAAAACAATACTGTTAATACCTCACTTCCAGCATCAAGAGATACCAATGATAGGTAAGAGATTAGATATGAAAAATACAGCATGAGCCTGGAGAGAAAAAAGAACATGGTACAGGTCTCTGCAATGGTTTAATTGATACAGTGGACTAATTTTTGCCTGAGATTTTAACACTGGTCTTTGACATTTATGTTATGTGCTCCAACAGTGAGTTGATTAAATATTTGGGGCTGAAATTCAGCAGTTCATCTCTCTGCCTCTGACACACATATTATGGAAATTAAATTCTGGACTGCAGAAACCTTCCAGGACAAAAGGTTTGTTAGAAATGGCTTTTTCAAATGGAGGACTTTGTTTAAGTGGAAATAAATTCTCTTCAGTGAGAAAAATTGTCAGGAAATTTAAAACCAGCTTTAAAAATGAAGCTTCCACCGATTCCAAACCTTAACACATTCTAATTAAACTTCTAATCACTGTAACTAAAATTTGGCAAGAACTCTACATTCATGACAAGAGTGGTACAATCAAAGTTCTTCCTTTTGGATTTCCCTTAACAATCATAGCGTTGCAGCACACCCTCCCTTTCTCCTCCCATTTGTTGAATGATCAATTTGGCTTTTTGAAGCCTCTGCTAATTTAACATCTCATTGTATATCTAGTAGTTTTTTATGTTATTGCAGAACCCTGTAAGCCCAGAACCACAGTCATAGAAAGTTTTAAGTTGGAGGGAACCTTAGGAGGTCATCTAATCCAACCACAGATCAGGTCCTGCTGTGAAATCATTGAAACTTAACTTCTTTTAGGGTACAGTACTCTAGAGATTTCATGAACAGTTCATTTATACTGTACACACATCTGATCACAGAGCACACATGTTATTTCATTATTTTGCAAGTGTAATGCATCAAAGGATTAAGAGAAACATGAAGTACTGAAGCACAGAAGAGAATATTAGGAACCAAGGAGCAGAACTATTTTAGCCTTTAATCAAAAAGTTTAATCAAAATGATCTTAGGACTCATGAAACACTCCTAAAGTCCATTTAGGACTTTGGGAGAAAATTTCCCAGATTTCTTTTCCAAAACTAAGTACATTTTTCCCATGTTTCAACCAAATAATTTAAATCATTCATTGGCTTGCTGGCTTTCTGCCAATACTTCCCTATTAGTTTTGATCATACAGAGATCCTAGAGCTGCTACGCCCCTGTATATCGTTATCACCTTCAGATGATACCTTTAATTAGAAAGGATAAAACTGGGCCTTGCGTCTTCATGAGCACTGCATTCCATCTTATTACATAGGCCAATAAATCTGGATATATTGCACATAGTATTTTTTCTTTTTCAGGTATTTTTACCATTATACATGTATGGAATGCTCCCAACCATACAGATTAAGTTTTGCAGCGCATTTTCTTTTCTTATGTAACTGCCAGATACTAAACATGTGTAATTTTATCAAAAATAAGAAAATAACAAGAATAAGGAAAGCAATAGTTTCCAGAAGAAATGCCAGAGCATAGATTAAAAGTGAATTTGGCAACATCAATAAGTAGAATCTATGTTTTGTTATTTCCATTGAGTAAAGAGAACATGCACAAAATACAAGCTAGAAAAAAATATTCTGTACTGTTCTAGGAATTATATGACTAGTGTTTCTTCTTCAGTGATCTGACATTTTGGAAAGAAGCTTATTTTCCTTGTTTCGAGAATCACTGAAATAACTGAGCAAACTGCTGTGCATCATATCATAATGTACAGGCATTTACAACTACTAAAAACAGTGCCACCCATGGAGAAGACTGCTGTTGAATTATGTAAGAGCAAGCCACATATTTCAGCCTGAGTGAGGAAAGGAAGAGCCATGTTGGATATTAAGAAAACATATCAGGTTCAGAGGTCTGCAATTAATCTTGTCAGTGCATGAAGCAGGCTAACCCGTGTGCAAGAACACAACATCTTGGCACATTTCATGTCTGCAAATGCAGAGCCAACCACGGACATCTGGGATTTGAATCTGTCAAAGTGATTGGACATAGTCTTGGTCAAGTTCTTGAACATTATACTGCATTCTTAGAGGTATTAAATATTTACATCATTGGTTCATAAATGCTGTGCAGAAAATAGGCAAATGGAATGCATTTTTATCAGCTACAAGGAGTAATACATCTATTTCTAGATGAGAGTTCCACTGTGCTTTGAGTGGAAGCAGAGAAATTTGCTATGCAATAGATTACAGTGTGTCTAATTGATGGACAGAAAAGTCAATATAACGCACATAAATACATTTTTTAAACAACACTGTCCTTGTTTTATGCAACCAGTGCAATAGCATAATTGAGCGCATTTACTTCTAAAACCTGTTAACACTCAAGATATATGTAGTGAAACTGACTGAAAACAAATGAAAATAGATTAGTTTCATTTGTTGACCTTGACAAATGTACAAATACAATACATGATGATTATGATGATCCTCATACAAACTGTAACCACACATGTTGTAAAGGCCACTGCCATTACATGGGGACATTATTGAAAAGTCCAACACAGGCATTTTTTAAGGAAATAGATTGCAATTATTAGAAAGACCTAAATTCCCCTTTGATGTTTCATGAAAGAAGCATTTTGATTGAAAATATAAGTGACAAGTTTAAGTTCCTTAATGGGAACAAATAGGTACCTCAAGAGGACTATTCATACTAAGAATTTTCTATTGATTTAAGCAGTCTGCATCAGACGGAACCTAAAAGACAGGGTTAGGGAATGCATCTAACTGCTGGTGGCTGAAGGGAGATGTGAAAAATGCCACTTGTGCTACTTGAACTAATTTTTCAGTAAAGGTACATTTAAAACAATGCAGATTGCATGTATCAGTAAGATTTTTTCCTGGAGATAATCTGGAAGTCAAGTTTACACCAAAAATAACCCTGAAAGTTCTAAGTATTTCCATCAAAGTTTTACTTCTACCAGAAAGCAAAGCTATTTAAAGAGAAAAAAAGGCAAAAAAAAGTATAAACGCATGGAAATAAATATCCAGTTTCTTGCATCCTTTAAAACTTCATATTGTAGTATAAACCATAACAATTTATGTACCTTTTGTCAGAGTATGTTTCAAATGAGTCTTTAATCTTCCTTCTAAAATCAAATACAGCCTACAGATCTTGAAATCATTGCCAAAGCTCTAACATTCAGAGTACATAAGGATTTCCTCTGGTGGTGTTCTGGACATAGCTGGAAGGTGGACTTCTCAGCGCCACGTCATTCTTCAGTGTCTCAGGTAAATTACCTTAAGACATCCAGCTTCCCACATGACGCTATACATAGTGTATTTGAGTTTTTACCATGCATGGATTCAGTGAACCAGTGTAAGGCTCTATACAGACATTCAAGAACTGTGTAATGTAGAAAAGTAATTTTATAGCTTTTTTAACTTAGTCAGCTAGATGGTAGGATTAGGACCTCTAAAATTTCATGCAAAGATAACAATTGTGACCGATCCTGATAGCTGTAGCCTTTGAGCACATAATAAGTCATCTGAGACAAAATCAATCTTTTTAGATGAACTCCATCCTTCAGGATTGCCAACCTTATAGAAGAGATTTCTATTTAAAGTTCTTAGCTGCCATTTTCCCCAGTTCTAACAGAGATAATAAAGTGAAAAGTGAAAAAGGTAAGGCAATTACCACTATTCTTTCTTAGCTTTTAGAGCTGGTTATGGAAGTACAATTTACCACCTGTTCCAATTATTACAGTGATTCTTAGTTACAACCTTGCATGTACAAATATTTAGATTCATAATTTTTGGAAGTAATAATACACTTCACAAGCAATGAAACATTTTGACATTACGATTAGAACCGAAACTTGAGTTGGATTCTCTTGCTTGCTCTCCCTGATTTTAGTGGAAGAGCAACTTCAGTTTCCTCTACACATTGGTCTGGACAGCCACACTCACTCAATAAAAACAGAGGAACTCAAAGGGCATGAGTAACGTAAATCTTATTTTTTACAAATTTGATACTTTCAATTGTCATCAAGTGAGACCACTGCATTTTGGGCTAGATAAGGGCAAGGAAAGAGGGAGAGGGGACAGCTGAGGAACAACCCAGATCCTGTGTTCAAAGAAGTACAGAGGATGCAGTAATGCTTTTGTTCAGCAAACCCATCAGTTTGCCAATCACTCCTGCCCATAGTTAGCAATGCTCTCAAGTTCAGAAGGAAAAACCTGAATATAGAAAGTTATCCAAGTATTAAAGTGATGTCAGAGACCCCACATTTGCTTGAGCTCTAAGTGCCCAAATGTCACATCAAAAACTCTCCAAGCCTTAAAACCATTTTCTGTTTTGTGGGAAAGATTTTAATGGCCCAATTTCTTGCTTCCACAAACATGTTTAATAGCTTCTGAGTTTCTGAACACAGAAAAATATACTTAATGACCTAAGACAGCAATTTAAATAACAGTTTTAAACTTAGCCTGCTCTGCACTGTTTCTTAGCAATTTAATTGAAGACTTCTTACCTCATTAATTATTAAATGAATGTATTTTCCTTACAGCTTGAGAATCTTACTGACTTTAGCCTACGTGGAATCTAAAAGCTGCAGCTACCTTGCACATGGTGATAAAAAGAAGTTGTAAATTGCAAAGCTGACTAGTTGTTTTACAGGATAAGTATTACCAAGTGAGATTGCTTGGTCATGCCAGTGATCAAGGAGCTCCAATAGCATGGGAGCTCCAATTGCATGGGGAAAGTCTTGATTTCAGGAACAGCAGCTCTTTATTCAGGGCATGAAGTACAGCCTTAGCACAAGCAAAAGGAAAAGTTAAATATGTGTTCAGCATATGAATTCAAAGCTAAACACATGAGACAATCGAATTTCCAAGACTAGCAATGGTCCTTTGCATTCAATTCACTACAGTACAGGTATACTGCAGAGAGATGGACCTCAAAGTCATCAAATGTAGAACAGATTTTCAAACAGAATAATTGTAAAATGGATATGTGCACAGGTTAATCGAGACACACTATATTTTTACAAAGTGAATCTGTTTCTCTGCTCAGTGCTATCATTTTGAGTACATTCACTAAAGCTGGGTAAGTTACTGAAACAGAATCCTACAAGCAGCTCTTTAGATTCCATATTTTTCCATTTAGATGGTGTGTTTTTTCTAGTAAACAGGTAACTGGTGAAAGAAGGAAATCAGATAATATTTGTCACACTTTTGCTACATACTCATCTAAATTACAGGTTGCTTGAAGCATAGATTTCCTGGCAACAGAGGAGTTAGAGCTGAGAGGACATGGTTTCTTTATCAGCTTCAAAGTCCTTGTGCAAGTCTGCTAGTTTACAGACACATAAAATTTGTAGTCAGGTACCTCCACAAGAATTGCATATTCAGTGTTATACACTGAACCTGTTCTTTTTCCCTTTTTGAAGGAAAGACATATTAAAATATATAATACTGTATGTCATTGTCATGGGTTCAGCAGCAGCAGTCATTTTTCTTTAAGCAGTAGCTGGTGTAGCACTGTGTTTTGGATTTTCGG
>JASSUY010049126.1:0-10153 GCA_032466535.1 Forpus xanthops
GAAGAAATTCTTTACTGTAAGGGTGGTGAGGCACTGAAATGGGTTGCCCAGGGAAGTTGTGAATGCTCCATGCCCGGCAGTGTTCAAGGCCAGGTTGGACAGAGCCTTGGATGGCATGGTTGTGCCCCTGCCCATGGCAGGGGATTGGAACTAGATGATCTTAAGGTCATTTCCAACCCTAACTATTCTATGATTCTATGATTCAATGTATGTACGCACAAACACACCACTTCACATGGCTTGTCTGACGCTTGGGAGGGGCCAAAGAGCAGCCAGAACACTATATGGCCATCAGGAAGGCACATTATCTGTGATGGATTATCAGGAATCAAGACAGAGCTGCAGAAAGTCGGATGGGAAACAACAGGGCCCTCTTTTCTCCCCTAAGAAAATTCACCCTTATTCCCAAATTACTCCTTCTGCCTGGGATGACAGTGGCCTGCAGCTTCCAGCTAAGCAGATTTTATAGGTGACAGATGCCGATCAGCGAGCCCTGTATTGTGAGCTGTGGGAGCTCAGGACCTTTCAGGGGGAGGTAATAAACCTGCCGAAAGGTGGCACAATGTGCAGTGGCTGCACTGTTGGCTGGCTGTTCCAATTAAATTTTAATAGAACTCTTAAAAATAATTTCAGCATAAACCACAATGTATGTGAGGGAGCCTAAATTAATAAAAAACTGTCTTTCAAGAATGAAGAATAAATGTAATCTGAGATCAATATTTATGAAGCTGTGATTAATTGACTGATGACCAAATGATTACAAACTTCTGTCTGAGGCAGCTACTCAAATGTATTAGCTTTGACAAAAAAAAAATTTAAAAAAAATTACAAACTGGGTCAATGAAAAAATGCATTCCTAATCAATTTTTAATAGCACTTAAGATTTTATGATTTTTTAAACTTTCCTTTTAATAATTAATCAGAAAAATGAATCTAATTTAAACAAGGTGGTATAAGGTGTTCTGTATCTGTTTGATGGTGTTCTTAATGATGAAATTCAATTAGGGCTGACTTTTCATTATAAATCTCTGGTTTTAAGGTACGCCCTGATTGGCTGGTAAACATTTGAGGCTGGGAGAATAATGGAGGTGAACTGTACTGCTCAGCACAATCTACTCATTAAGATTTTACACTGTTCATCCCAGTCTCCCCTTTGTTCCAACAAAAAAAAAAAAAAAAAAGAAGGAAAAAAAAGTCCATGATATGCGTAATTTCTGTAACTTTTTCACACTTTTCTGGCGCGTAGCAGCACTTTGGAGTGTTCCTTGCTACATCTTAGGGGGCAGATCCTCAGCTGGTTGCAGACACCGTAAGGTGCACTGAAAGGCTGTCACAATTATAGCTTAAATCAAGGCCTGTTGCACTCGTGTATATTTTGTCAGTAACATGCTCCATGGTTCAAACTCTGGTGTAAAGAACATTAGAGGTTAAACAGCCACCAAAATTTGCAGAATAACGGCCCAGACTGAAAGATGTTGTCTGCAAGGCCAGGTAGAATCACCATTCTCCTGAAGTCAGTTAAATTTTGGAAGATAAAAGGTTTAGAGAGAGATTCTATGCATAAAAACTAGCTAAAATGGACGACTCCCCCCCCATTCTGTTACATTGCCTGTTTCAAGAAGGCTCTCTATACACTAGCAAATAAGCACAGAATACAAAGCACAGCCTGTTTATTTATACCTCTTGATGATCAGAACACCACCTGGTACATCTGTGAACCATTGCAACCAGTCTTTCCTCAGACAGCCTCTTGCAAAGCTCATGGAGAGATGCTTAGGCTGAAACAATAACAATACAGGTGGGTTAGAATGTGCCTGCACAGCATAATACTTTTGGAGCTTCCTCCTGCCCACAGATATTGTTCCAGTATAATTCCATTTGTTTGGATAAAATATTAATCTGAAAAAAGGTCTGGCAGGAAAACAGTCTCTTGCATGTCCCTCAAAAATAAAACGGGTGTAGCCTAACACCCTAGGTATGCAAGCTGCACTGATTTCAGCTGTAACCCAGCATTTCTACTTACTTGTTTGGCTGCTTGCTGACACATAGCAAGAATTTAAAGTATCAGAAGGGCAAGATCAAAAAAAAATTTTAAAGGCCATAAAAAATTGGGGGTTTTCTCATTGGATTTTAGGCACATAAAAGTAAGGCATCTAGGTCTGAGGTAGCCACTTCGAATTCCTTTGTGGAACATGGAGCCTGAGAGCCGGTATATTCTACTTTAGGAGGCGATAAAGTTACAGCAGTTTAACTCAAATAGGAAACTGTGCCTCTAAAAGTGACTTGCCATCGTTTACTATTTTGTGTGAAAACTAATTGTATCAAACTTACACAGGACTGTCAGTCTCAAACATTTAATAGCCAAGGGTATGTTCTTCTCTGCCCCCATTTCACCTATCCTTTAGCCAGAGATTTACCTTCTGCCCTCCAGCATTCATTTTATCTCATTTCTGGTGGTGCAATATTTTTTTCAATGCCAAAAGCCAAATCACTGCTTTAAAGAGAGAGCTGAAATTCACCTTTGTTTTAAAATGAAAGCCACATGGGAAATCCCAAAGAGCAAGTAGCAACAGTAGCCTCCAAGATGCTCAGGCAGTATAGACAGGGGGTACCTGGGAGCAATGCATTTTCACTGAATGGCCTCTGAAAGGCATCAAGAAGAAGGGATTAGGCAGTCAGTGATTCCCTGAGCCGGCAGCTCACAACAGGAGTCAGCAAGGCCATCACTCTGCAGGACTCATCAACAGTAAAATCCTGAGCAGGAGAGACCTGTTTTCACCCTTGTAGCATGTTTTAAGACCATGGGTTTGAAGTTAGTCACCCAGAATCCCATACTTCTTTACTCTCAGTTTTAAGCAACTTTCACTCTATATTCTCTCTGTATTAAATCATGTAAAACCACTTGGGAAATCCATCTTAAAGCTAAAGATCCAGCCTTGCTTCTCAAAGAGGAAACTCTTTGAGGCAAACCAGAACAGACTCCATTGCTGCAGAAGTGGATGCTGAGAGTGGATAGTCTGGCTGGGCACCACTTAGCAGCTTCTACTCAATTTTACCTCAGAAGAATAAGAAAAGGAAACATAAAACAAAACAGAGATACGTATCTATTTGTGCAGGTGTAAAAAATTACTTTTAAGTCAGGTTTTAATGGCACAAAACCACACATCCAAACGTACCTAAACTGTTAGAAACAATACAACTGTATTAGTTACTTATCAGTCTTCAGCTGGGCTAATTAGCCAAAAAGACATGGATTTCTCTGTTCACACCTTCACCTGCTCCTTGCTTTTCCTGCACAAGGTGCTGCTGTGAAACATGCACAGATCCAAAATAAAAGCAACTTAAGCACTTTAAGGCAAAAATACAGTAATTTTATTCAGCTCTATGAATCAAACAATGTAAATCTCACACTGAAAAATTTAATTCGCTCAGTTTAGTACTCCTACCAGCTTATGTTGTCTTACAACAGTTCCTGTCAAGATTTCATCAAAGAAATGTTTATTTTCATGATCAGTAATATATTTTCACTATTAATCATTAGAAAGCTGCATGGAGAACTCATAGCAGCCTTCCAGTATCTGAAGGGGGCTTATAAGGATGCTGAGGAGGGACTCTTCATTAGGGATTGCAATGATACGACAAGGGGTAATGTGTTAAACAGGGGAAGTTTGGATATAAGGAAGAAGTTCTCTACTGTAAGGGTGGTGAGGCACAGGAATGGGTTGCCCAAGGAAGCTGTGAATACTTCATCCCTGGTGGTGGTCAAGGCCAGGTTGGACATAGTCTTGAGTGGCACGGTTTAGTGGGAGGTGTTTCTGCTCATGGCAGGGGGGTTGGAACTAGATGATCTTAAGGTCCTTTCCAACCCTAACTATTCTATGATTCTACGATCTCAAGGTTTCTGAGATTTCAAGAACAGGTAGTGAAGTGGCTGAAGCATTTCACAAACAAACCCCAATCCTAGGAGTTCATTGATGGTTAGGTTCTCGACTTCTAACCCACCCTTTTAACCATTCTTTCTCTGTATATTTACTAACAGCAGTGGCCAGACACCATCTCTTGCCTGCTGTTTGATCCTTATGTCCCAATGCCTCTGCAGAGGCATATCAGGCATTCCAGGAGGATTTTTATGTTTCATCCTGTCTCCAGCCCTTCTGCAAAAGCAGCCTCCATCCTACAGAGACTACTGTGTTAGATAGCTTGGACCTTTTATACATCTGTTACCTCCTGCAGTCACATTTTATTTCTCAGCCCCCCCTTAGCTGCAGCAGACTGTTACTCCTCCAGCTCCTTTCTCCTCATGCTCTGCAGTCTCACTCTCTCTCTTTCCCTTCTCAGCACTACAGAATTAAACATTTTCCATGCCTGAAGAGTTCATAACATCATCCCATAAATTTCAACTAAACCTCAGGCACTACTAGATCACAAATAATTTCTGAATTATTTGTTCACTGATTTAGGCATCCAACTTCAACAGAAATATGCTAAACAAATAATTTTAACCTCCTTGCACAGAAAACATATTCCTTTTAGCAGCTTATTCAGAAGAATAAGCTCCTTTATAAGCTATTTTGGGTTGTGAGAAAATATATTCATCCCAACAGAGCTTGTTCTCTAACAGGTCACTTTCCAGTTATATATACTTTTTTGAAGCAGTGGAAGTCATCCCTTTGAAAGGGTTCCGGCTTTATCCCAGATTCATTTAAAAGAGTTTCACATGTCAACTGTTAGATGCATTTTCTTGCTTTTGATTTCCCTTTCATGCGTTTACCCTTTATGCTCTTTGTATTGTCTATTCACATTTTCTCAATGAAAATCAATATAAAGCTAAGAAAGATAAATAACAGGGATCCGCTGCTTTCCTGTGCAGTTCGCTAGCTGCATGATAAACTCGCTCAATGAATTTCAGGCTCCAGTGGTTCTCTTTAAAGCTCAAAACCCAATAAACTTATATCGCTCATGTGAAAATTCTCTAAGCACCCTCCTACCTAAGAAGGATGTTGATCGTGTCAGGACTAAAAGTGGACATCCTGGCAGTGGATGTCCACTCACTTCAGCTTGTGATAATTAACGGTATGTCTATTATGTTGCTAATTGTTTTTTTGGGGGGTTCTTTTTTTTTATTTGACATTAAATCATTTTTTCTGAAGCTTACTAAAAAGTGCCGTGTTTTAACATTTGAATACTCCATCTTTATCAAGTGCACCTTATTAAAACCTGTCCTTTCCCACAAAAGAGTATGTTACCATTGAAGCCACCAGGCCTTGTCTATGTTGGCACGTCACCATGGATTAGTTTGCTCGCTTTATTTGCTGAGACTTACCTATATCAAATTTAAATGCACCCATGCAACTCTGCTGTGTCGGCCTAAGACACTTTTCTTGTTAATCTTGCATCCACAACTTTACGCTTGTTTGAATTAGCTGCTCAGCATTCTGAGCATTTATCATGCAGCGCAATGTTAAATCACTCAGGTCTGTAATTTTCAGCATGCTGTGGCACGTTTACAAGAAACTACAGGAATCCTGGGACTGAGGTCAAGCGAGCAGATTCCTGGGAGCCTCCCGTCCCACTGGCACTGCTTCCCAGCTGCTCTCAGGCAACCCTGTAAAGCACAGCACCAAGGCTCCACAATTTGGAGAGCTGCTGGCACAAGCCAAGCACCAGGCACAAGCTTTCATCTATGGATTTGACCCCTCAGTTTCCATGCATCAGGACAAGATCTCCCATCAGGCATCATTAGGCAAGTGCTCCCTACACACGGCACTCAAAGGGCTTGGGGGCTTGTCACAGTCCTCTTTCTCTTGTCACCCTCAAAGCTACAGCCACACAGGCTGTGAACATCCCACCTGATCCAATAGGCAATACTTTGGGCCAGAAGTGAGGGGGTTTGGCGAGCCACTTGCACAGCAGGAGGACAGCATGGGAGCCAAAGGGCAATGCCAGGTACTAGGTGGGTACTGGGTACCTGCTGCTGCAGCCTCAGACTCGAGGCAGTGGGCAAGGGGAGAGGAGTTTTCTCTGGAACACATTCCCGTTTGTTGTATCATATTCTGGAGTACAACACAAAAAAGGACGTGGGGAACAGCATACAGGAAGGCTGGGAAGAATTAACAGGAATAAACCGGTTGCTTTTTTTAATTCAGCACAGCCAAACCTGAATAAGGGATAGGTTTATAGAGAGTCCTTGTAACCGCGTCAGCCTCCTCCTGCCAGAGCGCCGTGTTTCCCCTCAGGAAGGCCATGCGGAAGCCAAAACTTCCGCAAGACCCGCAGCCCTCCTGCCCTTACCCGCGGCGGGGCCTTTGGCAGAGGCTGCCGGCAAAGCAGTCAGGGGGTCGCAGCTCCAGCCCCCCCTCCAGGGGAGCGCCGCAAAAGCGCGCACCGCCTTCCTTGTGCCGGGCGGTGGCTTGGCCTCACCGGCTTGCCGTAGCGGGGCTGGCGGGGGGCTGCTGCTGCTGCCGCTGCCGCTGCGGCCTGCGGTACTTCCGTGCTGGCGGGGCCGGGCCGCCGCGATGGCACAGCACGGGCCGAGTGTCACGCTGTCCCTCACGCTGCCCATCACCTGCCACATCTGCCTGGGGAAGGTAACGGCGGCGCAGCTGCCCTTCCCCCTGAGCCCCCGCCTCCGGGCGGCCTGTTGGTGGATAAGGGGGGGGGGGAGGGTGGAGGCGTATGGCCGCCAGTTGCTCGTAGCCCCCCGCCGTGGGGCGCGCAGCCCTGATTTCACTGGGTTTATTTCTTTTGAGAGCCTGCGGCTCCGTCTTGGGAAGAGTTGGGGTGTGGAGTCCTTTCTCCAAGGAGGGGTATGCTCTGATGGTGAGGGTCCCAGCCTCGGGAAGGAGGGAATCCCTCCTATCGGGGAGGGCCGTTCCTGGCTGCGTGCGAGGTTTATTGCCAGCTTTGGGATAGTTGGAAGCGTGTGCCCCCTCTCCTAGCGGCTGTTAGAAGGGTCTGGGGGCAGCGAAGTCCCGTCCGTGCTGTAACGTAGGTGCGTGGCTCCATGGTGGAGGTTTTGGGCTTGTGCTTTTCAGTCCTGGCATCGGCGGGATAGTTTTAAAATGCTAGGTGGGTTTGTATTTGAGCATGGGGCCGTGTGGCAGAGGACAAGTGGAACAAAGAGATGTGTGACGAAGGGGATTTAAAAAGTATTGAACAAAACTGCAAGAATATGGAGAAAAAAGTTACCGTTTCCCTTTTCTGACCCTTTCTCGGCCCCTTTTCTCCCTTGGGAAGTTAGAGAACTCTTATTAGTCGGTTAGTCTCTAAAAGCCCCAGAGCTAATTTCATAGCTGTCATGAAGTGCTTCTCAAATTCTTTGCTCATTCCCTAGTACTTCGGTTTTTTGTTCCTTTTCTTGCTTGTTTCCTTGCTCTCCAGAGCAGAATAAACCTCTTAAACCACAACAGTGATTACAAGGGAAGAAATAGCCTTTTATGTTTGTACTCTGGCATTTACTGTCCACTTAGTTTCTACCTCACATGGTCTTTACTCCCACACTTTTTCTGCTGGAGATAACAAAAGAATGGACACATTTGCTATAGAAAGTATGTGTAATGCTGGTAGTGAAAGTCATTGGACATCTCCTTTTTCTCAATTATCTTAACTCTGAGAAAGAATTACCATATTTAGTTATTTCATGGCTTTTCTGTGGCAGCCGAGCAAGACTTCCTGGCTGTGGTCCTGTTACCTCGCTTATTTATTTGTTTAATGAAAAAGGGAGGAGAACACAAATTTACTTTATCAAGAGTGGATATGCTTGAAAAAGAGGAGAGCAAAATCATACTGACAATGCATTTGCTATTTGAATCTGATCCTAGTAACTTTCTAGTCTAAACACTTGGTAGATTTGTTAGGTATTCACTCATATTTGGCTGTAAAGCCCCTGGGTTATTTCAAACCACTCTTTCACGCTTCCACTTATCTTCTGGACTTGGCCAGGAATAGATGTTCCTGAGTTTGTACTGAAAGAGATTTCCATGCTCTACTCGGCAGTTTGTACGAAGGTAATATATTATGTACGTGAGTCTGCTGGTGATAACTGTGATAAAGTATTTGAATACTTTCCTTTTTAGATGGATTAAGTTGTTTAAATTTTACCAAATTTGACAGCTCTGGCTGTCGGGTTTTTTTTTTTTTTTTAAAATGTATCTTTGTCTCTAGTTTGAAACTTCATTGAAAAACTTTATCAGAGAAAGCTCTTCTCAAGAGTAAGGTTAGGGGAATTTTTATTTTATTTTTTAATTTAAAAAATTAATGGAAAAGGCTTGCTGGTTTTGCCCTGTCTTGTAGGGGACAGCAGAAAGTGTTGTGAAGGGTTGACAGGTTCTAATATTTGTGTGGTTTGTAGCAGAGAATTCAAATTGGGTAGGAGGCCCACCCTAGAGTCATAGGATCATAGAATATTTAGGGCTGGAAAGGTTGAGCAGGGGCACCTCACACTAGACCGTGTTGCCCAAGACCCCAGCCAATGTGGCCTTGAACATCACCAGGGTTGGAGCATTTACCGCTTCTTTGCGCTGTCTGTTCCAGTGCCTCATCACCCTCACAGTAAAAAACTTCTTCTTTATATCTAACCTAAACTTTCCCTGTTTAAAACCAATTCTTCCTTGTCCTATTGCTTCAGTCCCTCATGAAGAGTCAAAATGTACTTCTTGCTGTCTTTGCAAAATAGGAACTATTCACTTTTCTTAATGGTAAAAGAATAAACAGAGATATTGAATAGAAACTGATTCTGTAATGCCAACCACTCATTGTTTTTGATGAAGCAGAAGTCTTGGAGGGGGAGGGAGGACACTATTAGCCCATTTTGTTAACGTGAGCAGTGTTGTGAAGTATATTGCCAAGATGTGCAAATAACCATTTATAATCAGAGTTAATTGCCTGGATAAATTTCATATTTCTTACCTGAATACTCTTTTAACACAATCTCAGTTTATAATATCTGTATTCATAATTAACAATCAGATCACAAGCCACCTGCATCACGCTTCTTAGGTTCATTAATCCTAGAATGGCTGAAGGTCTCTCCAGTTGGTCTTGGTGTTGACAGTTTGCTTGGGCTTCAGCACACAATTTTGTGTGTGTTGAAATCCCTTGGGACGTCTGCGGATGCATTCAGTGATACTAGTGTGCCAGCTTGTACATGCGCCTGCTCTTCCATTAATGCTGCTTGAAGGTCCAGAAGTGCCTTCAAAGCAGCATAGATATGTATAGGATTTGATTTTGGTCTGTGTAGGAATTGACTGGTGGAGGGGGTGAATTAGGCAATAGCTCAGAACCAGCTAGCTGATCAAGCCTTCTCAAGTAAGCTGTAGTCTTTCTAGACATTATGGTTGATAAGGAATTCAAACTGTGCTGTAATTCAAGTGAAATGCTTTTTTAGTGATGCGTATGTCTCGATCCTCCATCCCTGGGGCTGGTCGCTGTTTGTGTCTCAGGGACTGAGTGAAGGACAGCAGCATCCCCAGCCATTGTGTGACATTTCAATAGCAGCTTCTTCTGTGGTGCGATTTGCTTTGTGTGGATCCTGAGACAACAAAAGTATAAACCTCAGCCCTGAAATTAAACTTGTAAAGGTGTGTAAATCAGAAGCACTGTACCCTGGAGAGTAATAAGTGTGACTTACTGTTTTGCTAGAGATATGGACTAATCATTTAGTTGCAAGAAGTGTGCTTCCATGTCAGTTTTGGGGTAACTGAGGGTCTCTTGCTCCCTAGGGGGAAGACCTGCACTCCTGAAATGTCTTTTCCTGTTTGGATTATTTGACATTATTCTCCCCTGTGTCTTGTCATCGCCATCCATATAACTATTCTTGGGCTGCTTTTGAGTCAGAAGGAAGCTTAGCTAGAGAAAAAGGGCTTTTTTTTGTCTAGCTGCTGGTGGGAAAGCTAGAGAATGCTCTTTTCTGGCAAAGAAAAGCAGTAAATAGCAAGATTTTATATATGTAATTAAAATTGTAATACTTAAACTTTCCCAAACATTGGTGGGCTAATGCTTGCATTAATAAAAAAAAAAAAAAAAAAAAAAGGCCTCCATAATTAGAGATGAAATTGTGCTAACCTGATGAAGTTCAGCCATGCCAAGTGCAAGGTCCTACACCTGGGTCGGAGCAATCCCAGGCACAGCTGCAGGTTGGGCAGAGATGAGATTC